>SNQJ01S0167226.1:9256-24510 GCA_010110895.2 Picea sitchensis | reverse complement strand
TCTATCCATTATAAATACTGAGTTTAGATGATTTACATTGGTTTATAATAAATCCAAAGTTAAGATGGATTTAGACTTGTTATATATAGGGAAAGAATTACACATCTACCTCATATTAAGCAACATGCCATTGAGATGTTTTACTTTCAATATATATATATAGAGAGAGAGAGAGAGAGAGAGAGAGAGAGAGAGAGAGAGATTTCACTTGAGGGTTGGATTCCAATTGCTCAACATTAGGGATTATACCTAAGGAGGAGGCCCAATTAGACTCCTTGTTTGGTATGAAATAATAAGTTGAGTTAATGGTACTCTCTTTTTTGTTTTGGGGTTTTGCTTCTTTTTTTTTCACCAAGAAAAAAGAAGTCTCATTGCCGTTCTATTAAGAATCAAGTGAAACTATCATAATTACATATCTTTTAACATTTTACTTTTGACTTCATATTTTTCCATGAGAAAAACAAAAGTTTCAAGTACCTTGACTATAAACTATATGTATCTATATCATCTTTGAAGATGACTTACTATCTTATTTAGTACATTATCATAACAATGACTTGTATCCAAGAAAAATGGCTATAAAAATTATATTGTGATTAGAACAATGGGATTTTTCTGTGTGCACTGTAACTCCATCTAAATTGTCCTCAAGGTAAAGCAATCCCGGGGAGCAATTTAACGTCTATTTTGATAGTTGATCTGCAATATGGTTGTAAATTCTGTGCACATGAATGTATTTTACACTTTCAAACTTCTCTTGAAGTGCTTTTATTTTCTACTGCCAAGGTCTGAGATAGATACATTTGAGGTTTGCGGCTCCTTTAATCCAATCAATGGTAGCTTTGGAATCTCCGACTATCATTAATCTACTCAAAATAAGAGTGTTATCCAAATGTAATAGGCCCCACATTCCTATAAGTTCTACTTTCATATTGTTTCCATCTCCTCTCGGCAAAAAAGGCCTTGTAGTTGTGAGCATTGCTGGTTTTAATATATAAACCAATGCCACACTTATTTCCTGAGGCAACCCCATCAAAATAGCTAATTGGAGAATCGTCAAAATATACAGGGTTTAGAATGTAATCCAAAAAATCTAGCTTTATATATCTGTTTTTATTTTTTATTTTTTTATTAAAACTAAACTAAACAAACTAAATAACATAGTTTTTCATGAGGATTGTCTCTCTAGGATAATGTGTAGAATGATACATAAACATAGTTGTGCTTTTCTTAAACATTTTAAAAAACAATTCGTCCAAAAATATCAATGTCTATTTTATAAAGTTGAAAGAGGTGAAGATTAAAATATTTGAATTAATTCTATGAGTAAATCAAACATAAGAAACCAAAAGTGAAATAAAGGTACCATCTTTCCGAGGGAACTTTGGGTCACCATACAACACTTCATTGTTTGATAATTTATATGGTAGATCTAGGTGTTTTTATTGCATTGTATTGGAGATCGGGATCAAGTCTGTTTTGCAAGAAGGTTTAGCAGCGTGTGCAGGTTCATTCTAGTAGAGAAACCCTCTCTTGGAGGCATGTGGGCTCTCTCATCTTCAGCCCAAGAAGCTTAAACACCTACAACAACATTCTTCTGGGTGAGTAAATCAAACATAAGAAACCAAAAGTGAGTTTACTAAGAAAAGAAGTAATTTAATCAATCATACTATAAGATAGCTTGCTAGAAATATAAAATATTACTAGATGACCAAGAAATTCACATGATAGCATAACATTTCAAAGTCAAAAGTCCCTTCTTCCACCTTTGCTTCTTCAGTTAGTAATCTTAACTACAAATTTAAAAATAGTAAAAATAAGAAAAATAAAAGTAAATAAAATCAGCATGTTTCTATTATCTTAGTCATGTGCTAGTTTTGGACGTTGTGTGTTCATGCACCTTGATTGATTCCCTCGCTACTACGTTGATCTACACTTGTTTAGTAATCTCTATTTTAGGACTTTGATGTAGAGTCTCAGTTACTGCATGTGCGACATCATAGTCGACCCATTCCTAAAACCTTTTCTAATAGAACCTTTGTTGAGGGAACACGCGGTTGTTCATGGGTACACATAAATTCTCTCTCTCTCATCTAAAGCATTGTGCATATTTATCGATATATAGAATCATTAAGTCCATCTTGGAACATGTCCCTATCTCCTTTAACAAGAACCTCTATATATGGTCTTGCTCAATCGATGTGATTCCTTTAATTTCCTCCTCATGCTTTTCGACCACCTTCTTGAAGTCAACTACTACTTGATGAAACCAAAATGTTACAGACCTAACCCCTCACATAGGTAGAATAATATATTCTAATGCAATAAAGGTCAATATTAATAAGGCCTAACAATAAGGAAGAATAAGTTGAACGTAAGAAGACCTAATAAAAGCCACCGCTTCTAAAAGGATCTTCCTCTAGATGGTTCTTTTGATTGACATATTTAATATAAATAGGAGTCAAGGGTATGAGAACTTTTGCCTTGGATATTATTCTAATAGAGCTCTTCTCGACTGGAGGTTTCCCACTCGAAGAGGCAAGTGAACATTGCTCTCAGTAATTGAAGTGCTCTTTCTGGTGTTATTCTATTATCATTTCAGTATTATTGTGGTGTTGTTCTAGTTATATTGTTTTTCATCTGCCATTTCTAGCATTTTATTTCTGTTCTGCATAATTTTTATATCTGGAATATTACAAGTGGTATCAGAGCACCTTCCTCAACAAAAAATTGTGGGTTAATTTTTTTCAGGGTAGAGATGTATTCTGTCGTCTTTAAGCTACAAAGATCTGTTGTTACATGCATAAAACCACATTCAGAGATTCATACACGTAGGAAATACAAGTGGTACTTAAGAGCACATCTGTTGGCCATCCTTGTAATCCTTGTTGGTACCCCTTCGAGTGGTAGCGCATCAAACAACACTTGTATACGGATCGACCTATATTTTCTGAAGCCCTCTTTAGATAAATCGATTGGCCGCCTGATTGTTGTAGTTCCACCGAGAAAAACACTTGAGAAGATACTCTCTCGTACCTGGGTAGTAGGGTAGTATGACTAAGGGCACTATCTAGCCTCCTTAGTTGGTGCCCTAAGATATTGGGCCGAGTACTACTGTTGGATCCCGCATGTATATCAGAGAGTTATAGAACATGGAAAATCCTTGTCTGTAGAACCCTTGAATACCTAACCTTTGGGGATGGAAACAAAAAAAAAACAAAAAAAATAGACAATACCTATTGCCACGCAACTGTGACTCCTGCATTGGCTTTATATCTTCTCCCTTATCACATTCATACCTATCATTTTTTAGCAAAATTTTTGACCCCACCCACCCATTTTCGGTTCCCTCGTCATCTTGGCCCATAAACATAGTCAAGACTTGGAAGCTCACTTCAATACTTTGCAATCCAATTTCACAAAGACCCAACAAGAAGTGAGACAACTCAGTGCCAATATTTCCACCATCAATAAAATATGCATTCCTCCATGCATTCCTCCATCGCCACCTCCATCAAGGAACTAAAAGAAGACCTCAAACAAGACATTACTACCCATCTTGAATCTGTTGCTTCAATGATCTGCACCAAGCTGCATATCCCTGCAAACCCCCCTTTATCTGATCCACCTTTGCATACCGAAGCTGAAACTTCCTCTCATTCCCATAATTTTCATCCCCATCACTTTCAGCATGACCTACGCCTTCTGTGTGTCGATGTGACCAAATTTGATGGCTCGGATCCCACTAGTTGGGTAACTCAAATGGAACAATATTTCTCTTTGTATGACATTACAGATGATTTCACCAAACTCTGGTATGGTGTTCTCCATCTAGATCAAGAACTTTGGCAATGGTGGCAATGGAGAAAAACTTCCCGTTAAGGGTATGTTGCTTGGACGCACTTTGTGGCAGAGCTTTATGAACAATTTGACACTGACACCAACCATTTAGGCTGTTTGACAATGTTGAAACAATATGGAATGGTGCAAGACTTTATAGCTGATTTTGAGCGAATGGATTCTCGTATAGAGGGCATGTCTAATTCGTTTTTCTGAGAATGTTTTATCAGTGGCCTCAAGAATGAGATTCGTGCCCATGTCCTCATGGCTCAGCCTTAGAGTTGGGTGGAGGATACTAAAAGAGATAAGGAAGCACAACAGGTTTTCTCTTCTCAAAACTGGAAACCCTCCATTCCTCGCACTAAACCAGTAAATCCCACTCCTCCTTCTACTCCACTAAAGATCCAAAAATTGACTAGGGATGAAATGGTTGAACGCTAACTCAAAGGCCTTTGTTATAATTGTCATGACAAATATTTTCCGGGACACAAGTGTAAGGAACAAAATCTTTTTATGGCCATCTCGAAGGATGTTTCAGAAGAGGAGGTTGAAGCTCCCATTGTGTCTGTGTCCCCTGAACCCACTGACTTAACCCCTCCCTCAAACCCTCCCGAAGTAGAACCGATCATTTCCCTAAATTCTCTCACTAGATTCTCTACTCCCCAAACCCTCAAGCTAATTGGTTACATCAAGCATCAGAAGGTAATCATTCTTGTTGATAGTGGAAGCACCCATACTTTTATTCATCGCCGCATTTCCCAAGAAACTCATTTCTATATACATGGAGTCAATAATTTCCAAATCATGATTGCCAATGGAGGCTCCATGAAATGTGGAGGGCGTTGTGAAAATGTGCATCTTTAAATTGGTTACTACCACCTAAAATATCATATGTTTGTTATCGACATGGGCAGTTGTGACATTGTGTTGGGTGTAGACTGGCTACAGACTTTGGGTCCCATTCTCATGGAGTTTAAGGAATTAACCATGCAATTCGACTAAGAGGGCCAACAATATAAGTTCCAAGGCATCATCTTTAGTTCCCCTAAGATCATTAGTTCCCATCACATGAAAAAGCTGCTAAAAAAAGGTCATTCTGGCGTTATTTCTCAACTCCATGCCATACAAGCAAATGAGACACCCTTTGTGTAGTAGGACCTCCGATACATCCTCTCTAAACATCAAGTGGTCTTTTCCACTCCCCAGGGACTCCCTCCTTCCCGTGGTGTTCATGATCATTCCATTCCCCTTTTCCCAGGAAGCCTTCCTCCCAATATCTATCCCTATAGTCACCCGTTTTCCCAAAAAAATGAAGTTGAGAAAATGGTTCAAGAACTTCTTAACACAAGTGTTATCTACCCTAGTACAAGCCCCTACTCTTTTCCTATGGTCATGGTCCTAAAGAAAGAAGGTTATTGGTGCATGTGTCCTGACTTCTGCGCCCTCAACAAAATCACCATTAAAGACAAATTTCCCATTCCTTTCATTGATGACCTCTTGGATGAATTGAGTGGCGCCCAATTCTTTACTAAACTTGATCTTCGTTCTGGCTACCACCAAATCCGTATGAAATAGGCAGACATTCCTAAGACTACCTTTAGAACTCATGAGGACCACTATGAGTTTTTGGTCATGCCCTTTGACTTGTGTAATTCCCCCTCCACCTTCCAAAGCCTCATGAATCATGTCTTCCGTCCCTTTCTCCCTCATTTTGTCTTAGTTTTCTTTGATGATATCCTCATCTATAGAAAAAAATGGACAAACCATCTTACTCATGTGGATCGAGTTCTCCATCTACTCTCTCAACACCAACTTTTCTTGAAACAATCTAAATGTTCTTTTGGTGCCTCAGAATTCGAGTACTTGGGTCATCTTGTTGGCAAGGATGTCGTTAGGGTGGATCCTAAAAAGATTGAAGCTATGCAATACTAGACGCACCCAAAGAATCTCAAAATATTGCGTGGATTTCTGGGATAAACAAGTTATTGTCACAAGTTTGTTAAGAATTATGGAAAGATCGTGGCACTTCTCACTGCACTCCTTAAAAATAATTATTTCACTTGGACTCCAGTAGCTGCTCAGGATTTTCAAACCTTGAAGATGGCCATGTGCACCACTCTAGTCCTGGCCCTTCTTGATTTCACAAAGACCTTTTTCCTGGAATGTGATGCTTCAGGGAAAGGTATTGGTGATGTCCTTATGCAAGAGGGTTGGCCTTTTGCCTTTACCAACAAACAATTGTCTGAAAGAAATTTGGGCCAATGAATTTATGAAAAGGAAATGTTGGCTATTCTATATGCCATTGATCTTTGGCGCACTTATCTATTGGGGAAACACTTCCAAATTAAGATAGATCATCAAAGCCTCATGTATTTTCTGGAACAACACATTTCCTCCCCAGGGCAACAAAAATGGGTGACTAATATTTTTGGATATGATTATGAGATCATTTACAAGAAAGGAAAAGACAATGTGGTTTTAGATGCACTTTCCCGAAAATATGAAGATGAAGGGTCCCTTTTTTCTCTCTCCTTCATTGTAACAGATTGGCTCCAAGTCGTTCACTAGGAATGGCTACACGATCCCAAAAGTTCGCATCTTGTTGGCACAGGGGCAGATCCAGGGTTCAATGCTTCAACAATGCACCAACAAAACCCTAAATTCCAACCCTTTCGGTAACACCTGTGAAGCAGATGAAGTCTCTCTCGAGGTAGAGGTAGGGGGGTTGTAGGAATCAAGTGTCTACAACCAAGCTGGGACACAGATATGTGATTACAACACTTAACAAAGTGCTTAGACAATGATATACATTAGTTCTTGAATCTCATTCACATCACAGATTAAACCCTTATTAAAGATCAACGCAATAACAGTAAATATCAAGTACTTTCAATCACTTACCACATAACATTAATTCAAATATAGCATTCAATCATCCTTAAGAATTAAGCAAAAACATCATATGCATTCATTATACATTATAACAACAACACTAAGCAGATAAATAGCATAAATCACATCGCACAAAGAACATCAATAAACAAGATATATATGGTTCACCCTAGTGTGGGGCTACGCCCACCAACTTCTTCTTCTTCTTTATTAGTCTTCAATCTTATTACATTCCTCTACTCCTGTGCACAAATCCATAGATCCAACTTCGCACTGGACAGGTGATCTACATGCAGTGTGCCAGATCCTCCTTCCCAAAATGAGGTCAAGGCATAGAGCCAACTCCTTAATAGCACAAATCCTTACTTTACACAACTAGATCGCACCAAGCAACTTACAATCTCTTGCACTAAGCCAAACATACTGTGCACATAGCCAACACTTCCTATTTCTTACATTGCTTAGCTACTTATTTATACATTTACAAAGATGCCTAATCATGGGTAAAACCATGGGCCGAAATTCCCTAACCCATTACATAAACCCTAGTAAACCCTTTTATTGGTCCACAAGCCCACAAAACAAGTGAGATCCTGCGATCTCAGCTCCGCCTAGGCACTCCATCTTTGACTATCCTGACGAAGTCCCAAAAGTGGTCACACATGACCAATGCTTACTCAATACTTGGTCGAGGGCCAACATTCCCCCTATTGTTCCAGAGTCTGTAATTAAGGCTAGAAAGTACATGGTATAGGCATCCGAAGGTGAGTAAAAGATAAAAAGGGGAAAAATCAACCTTCTCGAAAAGGAAGCTAAGGCTGATTTCTAAGCTGTCTCTGTCTCTCTTCCAAACGTTCCTGGATGCTTATATCCCATTCAATTGCGGTCCATGAATGTTCGAGTTTGACCCGGGTGATGGCGGTTTTAAGTATGGTGTCAAAAAGGTTCAAAGCGATGTTGGTTTGATCCAATAGGTCAGGTTCAGTGTTGGGTTGTCTTGCAAAGGGCATAGTCATGGAGGAACACAAAATGAAGAGAAAGTTCAAGGTTTAAAATGTTCAATTTTTTGACCATATAAAAGAGAACTTTCGAAATCCGATGTTAAAGGTCAAACAAAAACCAAAGGTCTTCTCCTGTAACTAAGTTAACTTTTTAAAGAATCGTGTATGAAATGTGAGAAAACATTAAGTAGTTGACAATGTGAGGCTCATATCAAGGGAGAATCTCGTCCTGTAAACAGAAGAAGAGAAAGAAAAGAAGTAATTTGACGAAGCATAAAATATAGAGATCTAAAAAGTTCACAGGTCTTGTACCTACTAATATCCAATACAGAGGAAAAAATGCAAGTGATTAGATGACTAAAAAGTTGGTTACCATAGTAGAAGTTGCACTAAATTGTAGCTAAGCATTCATCAAAAATATATATGCGAAATGAAATTTAATATAAGATAACAGAGAAAAAAAAACTCATAACCCAGTCTTCACGGAATCAGGAATCTTCGGATTGCTTTGTATTAATTTTCAAAAGGAAGAAAGTCTCTATTACAATCGGCCAAGAAAGGTCCAGCCTCTGTTCTCTCTTCAAAATGCCTATTTATACAAACTTCTAAACATTCGAATTTCAATCGTTCTCAAAGTTTTTGGTTACAAAATGGAAATTTTAAGTGTTTCACTTCTTTGTCTTTGTCCTCCTTCATGTGGGTAGAGAACCTTCCTTTCTTTACTCTTCAGGTTCTAAAAATAGAACAGGCATACACTTGTCATTATTTGGCACCGAAAACCTGCCCCTTCGCTTGCTTGGTGCAAGTGACGCACCTCTCCACCAACTGGGCTATCAACCTAGAAGGCTCTGCTTAGTTGTTTGCCTCAAAAGTGTAACAATCCTTTGCTAACTGTGGAAAACTTCCCCTTACTTGTCGATCTTCAGTGATGATAGAACATAATTGTACACTTGGTTTTATTAACCATTTATCCACTTAGAATATATTAGTTTGGCTTATCTGTGATATTTCATCCTGCTCTTTTTCCTCGTTCTCCTTGATATTGAGCAGGCACTTGACTATATCGATTTGGCCCAGTGTCCCAGCACTACTTTCATTATCGAGATCCAACAAACTTTCATTTATCAAGACAAAAGTTTCTTCACAAGAGTTTCTCATTTCTTTTGCTCGTTCTCTACTTTCAGATATATTACGCTCCCATGCCTTCAACAAGATATTACCTCTGGTTTTCTCTGGGATGGAAATCCTGGAACTACTGACCATTTATTTTCTTGTCGTGGCTATAACAACCTCTTGGAAAGAAAACCGAGCCACCCCAACTTCTCTTTCTCTCAAAGAAATGTCTTCCAGTACTTGGTCAATGGTCTAGAAATCGTTTTGGATGGGCTCCACTTTACCAAGTAAATCTTGCTGAGCTACTAACACTCTTTTTCAGATTTCAATGGCTTGGGATTTTAATATCCCGATATCTATAACCTAGCTCTCGGTAGAATTCAACTTTACCTGTAACTGCCTGATCAATTATTTTTGCTGGCTTACCTAAGCTTGGTTGGTCTGGGCCGACTGATGTATTTGCTCGAGATCAGATCTGAGCCGCTCGATTTCCTTTTGATTGGATGATCTAGCTTGCTCTAGATCTGTGTTCACCTGATCTCTCGCATTTGCCTCTGTTGTAGCTAGCTTAGCCTCCAATGTTCTGATCAAACGGTTCTTCCACTTTAACTGTTCCTTTAGAGATCCGACGAAAAATTGGTTGGCTGTAGCAAAAGCCCCCAATGTCCCTACTATTTGGATGGTGAATTCCTCCTTTTTCATGGCCTTCTCATTGGCTAGGATTTTGAATTTTTTGGCTACTATGCCCGCTTCTCGGTAAAGCTCTTGCTTCACAATGGCCTTTCTCTTCTTATCAAAGAAGAACTTATTCGGAGGCAACTCTTCTACAGTAATGGGCATTAGTTCTTCGCCGAAAATCCATCCCGCGTCGGGGTTCACCTTTGTAGACTGTAAGGGAGTGATAGACACGATGGGACTGCCGATTTTCTTGAATGGTTTCTCTGGGGTAACAACCATGGATGGCTTGTTTGAGGGGTTGGGGATCTCGGCTTCCTGTTCCAGGTCCCCAATTTCCTTTTTCTTTTCCTGATTTTCCTCTTGGTCAGGATCTGAATCTTTTGAACCCTTGGCTTCTGTTTGCTGTATATCTGCAGTATGTGGGTTCTTACCCTATAAAACTGGGGGAAAGTATCTCCGTCGGTGTTCCTAAAATTTGAAGAAATTGACCATCTCCCCGGGCGATAGGGCTTGAATCCGACTTAGAACCTCAGCATAGGATCTCGCACCTCGGAAGATGTCGTCATGAGGCGAATGCTCATGTTCGTATCTTTTCAGGCCACAATTCGCCATGTGATTAATCATGACCTTGTGTGGGTCATGTTTCTTAAACTCGATGTCGACCAATTTAAAATCCTCCAAGGCCATAGCCTCGGCTTTGGCTTGTTCAAAATCTAATAAAGAATATGTATAAAAATGAATGGGGAAGGGCGGCCATACCTTCTTTGAAAAAACCTTGAGCTCTTTGCTTATGCCATCGATCATGGTTTGCCTGGTGATTTTGCGACATACCAGCTTATCTGGCATGAATAGTGGTAGAGCATACGGGGGAACAGAGGCACCGAAAACCCTGATGTATAAAAACTCCGCCTTTACATACCAGTCAACCACACTACTCAAGTTGGTCGCGATGCTATTTGAAATCATGGGAGGTGGGTTACCGAAGATGGAGATGTCCATCGGTACCATTACCTAGTTGAAAATATCGTATATGAATTCTTTTGCCTTGTCCTCCCAAAGTTTCGAGTGATAGACATGAATAGGCTCAGCATTAGATGGAGTCCATCTCCAGCTCATTAGAGGGAAAGGTGTGTCATGAAACAAATAGCATCCATGATGTAGGCGGACATGAAAAATGATGTTGCTTTCCCACTCTCCTTTTGTGCTCGATATTCGACTCGTTAGACTGTCCAACAACAATTTGGCCCAGTCGAAAGAAAAACCTTTAGCGACTGTATGAATCAGAGGCACCCACGAGAGGAAAAAGTTTCCAGTGTCCTCCTTCCCATACAACCTACAAGCCATCATTGCTATATACCTGAATTGCGGTTCTAAGAAGGAGATTGAATAAATTCCATTACCATATGCTCTGAATTTTGTGGGGTGCGAAACCCAATCCTTGATCAGATCGGACAATTTTCTACCATATTGCTCGCATTCCTTCTGCTTGAAACCTTCCAGAAACTCAACATTGTACGTGAAGTTTGGTGTGGGTGATAGCTGATGCATTGGCTGCAAATGTTCTGGTCTAAAAGTCCCAATCGTCACCTTCTGCTCGCTAATAATAGTCTTGGTCGGGATATCCACATGGTCTAGTGCCCATCTAATATTATCATAATAGGGAAGGAGTCGTGGCCTTGCCACTATTTTGTGCATCTCTGCTTGAATGATGATTTTGTATTTGGTGGCCAAATCATCCCTCTCATTATCGTTGGAATCATCTGAACAATTCATCGATTCGGACTGAAGAATGTTGGAGATGTATGTCCAGGTTTTGACAGTATCAATACTTCGGGGTGAAGTATCGGAAACAACATCTGAGCCCTAACCTGAAATCTCGACAGCTGCGTTGGACACTTTTCATGGAGCCATGATAGAGGAATCTGTACTCAGATCTCCTGTAGTAAAAATGTAAATACAGACAGAAGCTATCCTGATGAAAAAAAAGCTTTGCACACAAAAAAATAGAAATAGAATTTGAAATAATGAAAGAAAAAACTCTTTATCTTAGTATTTAAAACCATGGCATCCTTGTGAACAGAGCGTTCAAATTGTCTAAAGAAAGATTTTAGCAGTAAAAGTGAGATCCTCCTATCTGTCACTTTGCCATATTTCAAATAAATGCCATAATTGTTTGACGAGTCGTAACACGAATCAACGCAAAAACATTTAAATTTACTCCGTAGATGGTGCGTGTTAAAGTTTGCATTAGCACATCGATTAATCCATCTTATCTCCTTTAATTAATTTTTTTTTAGTCTGTAATCCCCCTTTTTTTGGCGTTCGCCGTATCGAAAGATTTCACTCCTACCCTTTGAGCCCCTAAAACCCAAAATCGCGATGATGCGATCTAGTTAAAAAAATTTGTGGTCGGAATTAAGTACTTAATTAATCCATCTTTAATTAATGAATATCGTGACTTCACGACTTAGAGCTATGAAGGTATGGTTTTTTGGGAGAGTGATCGCCGAGTCGCGAAACCCCAACAATGCTTAACTAGGGTTTAAAGTAACTTACTCCTGACACTAACTTGGGTAAACTTTTAAAACCATTTCGTGACTTCACATATCGGAGTTTGGAAACCATGTGACTTGTAACTCTTGAATCACGATAGCACGAGGTAATAAAAGTGATAATATTGCTTAAAGGTTAAAAGATGGTGATTTAGGACTATAACAACCATCGCCACTTCGCATGTTGGGGTATTGAGGCTTTCAGTGGGTAAAGATCATAAAGTAAAAGACAACCTGAAAATCAACTTTTGATTTTAAGAATTATATTTCAACCACTTGGAAAAGGTGACTCCAACATAGGCTCCAACTAGGGATCCCATCTCCCTGCGGGACGAGAAGAACAATAGACCACATGCTTGTATTGGGTAAATGGAGTCATTGGTTTCTTTCTGCGAAACTTGTTTTAGGAAGGGGATACAGAGGGAAAAAGAGATTTCGTCTTTACTTCTGAAAAGATTTTCAAAATTCAATTGCGTTCTAAACTCAACTGCATCCCTTTCGATGAATTTCTCCTTCTCGATACTGAATTCAGGTCTTCTTTAAGATAATCAAAACAGTCCCAGGAAATTCAACAGATCTTGTGGATTTTATCTTGCATCAAACAAAGTAAATTCCATGCTTTTAATCAGGGGTCTCCTGTTTGAACTTGGGATGTAGATTCAGTTTCGAAAAGACTGGTTACCAGAGTAGAGTGAAAATTACATATGAAAACCTTACAAATATCTCAGATATTGCTTCACTGGCAGCGAGCATTGTCAATACCCTAGTGAAGTTATCTGGCCCTTTTTACTGAATTTCCTTTCACCACTTCGAATCATAATTATGCATTTAGATGCTGAGACAAGGGCAATCATTTATGAATTTCCTTTCATCGTCTTCTTGGACTAGATGGGGGAAATCAAATATAAACTTCCATTCACCATCTGTCTTATATTTTACTTTTTAAAAAACGAAGTGGGGGTAATCAGTTTGTATAAGGCATACCAGGGATGATATCTGTGTAATATTCGCAGTGGAGGTCTGTCAACTTACTTTGATTACTCGGGACCAACCTTCTCTTAACTTTCAAAACACCTTAGCCCGCAGGGAAAATGGGAAAAATTACTTCCAGGGACCTTCCTTTGAGCAAGCCTCAATCCTTCGAAGACTATTAAAAAACCTAGAAGAGTCAGGATCAACCTACACATAACTTTGTTTAGTATGAGACTGAGGAGTTATGAGGACTGGTGTACTTTCTAAAGTCTGTTTTCCAGCTTCCAAAGATAAAACATAACCGCTTCTCCCCCTGTGGGAAACCCGGAAAGGTGCTTGGCTTTTTAAGAAGGTAAATCTAAGGACAGAAAAAGGGCGATGGAGAAAGGTCTAGAATTTGAAATACAGGGGTCATGGATTAAACCCAACTCTTGGAACCCTTTCTCAGAGATGCTTTACTCTTCTTTTCTTATTTTAATTACCTCTTATCTTTATCTAGGTGAAACTCTTAGGACCTAGAGTAAGAACTCGTTCTTTTAATGACATATCATACTTATGATCCTGTCACGGCAGTTTAGAGACCTTTATTTGAAAAACAGACCTCTCTGAAATTCATACCTTTGCCTTACCACTTCGTTCTTCTTCTAAAATAACGGAAAATATTTTCTATCACTTGTTTTCGACAAATTTATTCTCCAATATATGACCATCTGTTTATTCCTTTTGCTCATTTGGGCTGCAAGTCGGGATTCTGTAAGGGGAAAACACGAAGAGTATCAAGGATTTTAAAGAACTAAATGCGTTGAAAATTTCATATCCCTATTGTTATCACTGAAATTTCGTCCGCAAATGGTTACAAGAATTCAGCATCGTCAAACAGTTATGAGGTCACCCATGGACCAAAATTACCACAAAAGCATTTCCAAAGGGTCAAAAAATATACAACTAGTACAAAAATTAAAGGGCACTATGAAGACACAGGGCGCGCACGCACATGCACAAAATAGAAACACAGAAATCGCGCACATGCGCATGATGCACGACTGTTGTCACAAAAAGCCATGCACCTGAGAAACGACGCATTTATGAGAGTGGTCGGCCTCCTACCCACTTCTGATTCAACTTCCAAGTTGATTTGACACACAAATATGGACTAGATTTGACTGGGTGGCTAGTCAAAGACCTAGAAATGCCCTCATTAGCCTCTTTACACACTACAAACTAGTTGGACAATACCTCAAATGAATGTTATAAAAAGGCCATGGATACACTTCATTTTTCAAGGAATTCATAGCAAAGTTATGCTGCCATTATTCTCTTGAGGAATCCTCTATCCTTACCAAGAGTATACTTGCATCATTGCATTGGGCAATCCATCTCACCCCTTGAGTGGATTAGCAAAGAATTCTTTCACCATTTTCATTTTCATTTTCAAAGTTGTAAGAAGAGATTATTTGTGGGGGTCCAAGAGCCCTGCCTTGGAGGAAGAAGGGACTCATAGTCCTCTTTCTTCTCAGTGTTTTCTTTTACTAATATCAGCCTTATCATTGGTGACATGGGTCTAATTGTTTCTTTTGTCCTTATGTCCCTATGCTCATTAATTTAGTTGTTGTTTTATTTCTTAGTTTATTTCTTAGTTGTTCTTTTATATTTCTTTCTCTAACCCTTTTCCTTACAGCTGTCCTACTTAGCAAACCCAACCAAGCTTGCAAGCACCTCTATTTTTCTCACTAAGGTGACGAAAAATGTGCAACAGATTGATGACTCCACCGGGGAAAGGTATCAATTTCCTACCTCATTTGGGTTTTTCTAGCTCTTCTTTTGGTTTATTTAACTTGTAGGTGCATTAACCGGCCTAATTTGACCTGCCAATCATCCAATTCCAAGTTGAATTGGGAGAATTCCATCCAGAATTTTCATTCACGGCCGTGTGTCACCTGTGCACTGTTTTTTTGGCCCACAGATGCGTATCGTGCACACATGCACCTAAGTCACAGTTTTGTTCTGTGCACCTACGCTCATTAGCTGTTTTCGGTTTGTGCACATGCACTCTGTGCGCCTCTGTCTCCACTGAGACCCACACCCCTATGCAAAAAATTCACATTGCAAGGTTTTTTGAGATTTGGGGAAGGCCCTTAGCCTTCTTAAAAGTGATTTCAAGCATGTTTTAAGCTGCACCACACTTAGTCCCCTCTTCATATAAAGG
>SNQJ01S0167225.1:45305-57866 GCA_010110895.2 Picea sitchensis | reverse complement strand
CTCTCTCTCTCCTAATGATGTTGTAGAATACCCTTCTTGTTAAGGGGGCGTGTTGAAATATTGTAACTGTAAAGAGTATTCCACTTATTATTGAGTTATTATTCATTAGATCAATCCCCTTTTTTGGATTGATCATGTTGAGCATTGTAATTGACCAAATCCCCTTTTGTGGATTGGTCAAATCCTAATTGTATTATGAAAATTAAGAAGTCACCCCCCATGCCTAATGAAAGTGGTTTTAAACACTAAGAAGACAAGTCAACCATGCCCGATGAAGAGACTCCTTTCCAACGCCTGCCAGTTAGTATAAATAAAGGAGGCCAACACCTCATTTGTTCACTCACTCATTCACTCATCAAGTGCTTAAGTATGGAGAGTTGCAGTTAGGAGAAGAAGGAAGAGAGAGGTGCATTTCTCAGTGTTGGAATTATCTAGTGTTTTGGTTTATTTTCTTGGCATTGTATTGGCTATCTATATTAAGGAAGTTTTTGCTGGGTTTTCTCCTCCATGAAGGTTTCCCAGGATAAATGTTATGTATATTGTGATTGTGTTTCTCTCAGTGATCCTACCTATGTTATTTTTATATAGTAAATTGAAAATAAACTTAATAATAGCTCCAAACTTAACAAAATGCATCCCATGATCTAGAGAGACCATTGAGTGCAATATTCACAAATTCCTTTTCTGGAATAACTTCTTCAATGGCTTGTAGTTGATACTCATAACATTGATGTCATTGTCCTTAAAATTCTCCATTGCTGCAACGTTCTGAGGTTCATTTTATTTTCCTGTTTCAAACTATGGTTCCACGATCTTTCCCTTCATGATATATAGAACTTTGTTCTTGGCAAGGATGAGGTCAATCCTTGTCTTCCATGATATGAAGTTTGAAGCTCCTTCTATATTGTTCTCTGTTTCATAGAGTAAGTAATGACTGTATTTGACTTTGAATTTGACCTTCACGAGTCAAACTTTGACTTTGACTTTGACCTTCACGAGTCAAACTTTGACTTTGACCAAAAAATTAAACCTTGATGTTTTTTCTAGTTGAGAGTACCAAGAGGTGCGCTAGGCTAAGGCACACTAGAATGTCCAAGAATTATGCCAAACATCTCACTTGAAGTTCCCAGAAAGTTAGGTTAGGGTTTGCTGCAACTACAAGATCATAAACCCTAGTTGCAGCTGCAACTGGTGCCATAATGAGCTTAACAAAGAACTGCCACTTACCTTCTAGCAGTTAGACTATACTAAAGGTGGTGTGGACCCATAACTTGTTAATATGTGCTCGTTTAACCATAGAAAAAATCACAATATTGTCACCCAACCATAGGCATGTATCCACCCCCGAGAACCGTAAACTTTGACAGATAGAATAATTTAGGAAGCAGTACCAGACCCAACAGATAAACAAGAGATAACACATCTTTCTCCAAAGGTAGCACACCAAACAAAAAGTCCAAAACCAAAAACCAAGACCAATACCCAACTGCAGTCGTTGTAGCTTCACTCCTCTTCTAGACTTACACACCACTTGAATTGTTTGAGCTTGTGAGTGAGTGTGTATCCAAATGAGCTCAAGCACCCTCTATTTATAGTTCTCTTTGTCACCTTTCTAGGTCGACTTCTCCTTTTAGAGGCTAATACCTTAATATTAATTCTTTTATTGAGCCAACTTGTCTTCTAGGGTTTCTACACATTTATTTAGGGTTTCTCTAGCTTCCAGAATATTTCAATCTAGTCATAGGTTACACATGAAGGTCGATACCTCCTGTAGCTACCATAATATCAACATGATGGACATGTCATTCTGGAGCAAATTTAGGTGACAATATTTCTTGGATCAACTTGATGTTTCCTATGTCTTGCATGGTGACATGATGTGTATTTGGTATGATTTCTTCATGGGGATCTAAAAACCTTTTGTGTTATGCATGCCTTATATTTTTTTCATTAACATTGTGCATTGACATTAGAAATTTTAGATTGTAAAATATCGTCAAATGATACATTGATGCTCACATTCAATTCCGGAGTAGAAAAATAGTTATTGAAAACAGAGTTATCATGATCGAAATGTGTTTCAACACATTCAAAAAATTTAAATTGCAAAGAAATTTCAACATTGTGCATCCTGGATGGACTGTCATTAAGAATGATTCTTTGATCAATCAAAGCTTGGAAATCTTGTTTCTCTCTTTTATCATTCAACGTTGTTAGAAAAACAAGATCGTGGAGCAATAAAATAAAACAAATGCAGAAATAAAACACAAAAGATACATAATACAATAGAGACACACATATACGTGGTTCACCGAGTGTGAGCTATGCCCACTAAAGAAATTGCCAGGTCCTTCCTTTATTATTATCCAACAAATGAAGGGATACAACCTACAACACACCCATTGTAACTTCCTCTTCTTTCTCTCACAGTCTCCTCTCTCAGAATACAATATTCACAATGATACATAGCCGCAATACATTTCCCTCATAAAAGAGGGTTTCCTTCTAGGGAAAAAAACCCTAACATAACTTCGACCGTCATATCTGCGAACTTATAATGAACGGTCCAAATTTACAATGAAATTACAATATACATTTACAAGGCAATTTTTCCTTCCGGGACCCTGCTTATCCCTGAACCCCGTAGAGGGAGTAACCCCCTTTGCACTCCCCCACGTGGAGGAGTGTACATTCTTTCAGGGTGTAAAGTCTTCATGGGGTATAAAAATGGATGAAAACAAAGACCTATGAATAAGGAAGATAATCAGGCTCCACAACCAACAAACATATAATTGCGAGAACAATGTGAAGATTCTACTGAGTGACAGGCTTGTGAATGATCATGTGAGAGATAGTTATCAAACAAATATGTATAAAGAGAAAATATATTTGCAGATTCTGAAAATAACGAGATTTCTTGAATGATATATTTGTTACAGACCAAAATATACTCATGATTCTCTAAATGGGAGATGGTTCACACTCCAGGTCTAAGGGGTTTAATATTTCTGGTGAAGATTGCCCCATAGTCGTGATAGAGTGTTGATTAGAGATCGCGTACCCCCTATTCTTAATTGTCATATCCGAATCTTGTGAATGAGAGATAATTTTATTATTCAAATCATACCCTTCAAAAACAGAGACGAGGTATGAGAACTAAACAAATATTTCTTGGTTTGAGGGTTTGTCACTTTTAGGAAATCTACAATAAATCTGCATGACACTTTGAAAGAAATCATCAAAACATTTGTTTTCAAGCCTATGTATTTCTTCATGTTCATCAAATATTTCATCATAAACATAATCTACATGAGTAGCGATAAAGACTTGCATGAATTTTTTCCAAATATGTATCGATTTCACTGGTAATTTCCTAAACTAGGATTTAATCTATCCTTCAAATGTGAGGATAAATAATCGACAAATTTGATTGTCCTGAACAATCTTAATATTTTTTCATGTGATGTTTAACTGATTGAGATGTGTGAATGCAGAGACATCCCTTCACCATCGAATTTTGAGTTTGAAAAGAGATTAATTGTCTCGATTGAGATGCCCCTAGTGGGTCTCAGAAGACTCAAAGGGTTATCCCATACATCGATACAAAGAGGATCCATGGGCTAGTTAAATTTTTTTTAATGAAATGACTCCACATGAGAAGGCTTTTCATCTTCCCTCCTTCTAGTGCCAACTTTGTTGACGCGGGAAAAATGCCTTTTGACAAGAACAAGGGTTACCCCCAATAAGAAGTCCCAATCATACCTCTCATTGTTTGGAATAGGGAACCCATCCAGATTCTGGCACGATAACCATTTCTGGTTTTTGGTTTACCGGTTGCGACCCAGTCCACCGATGAAGGTTTCTAATCTAAAGAATTAAATGCAACTAATCTAAGATGCATGCATTCGAACAAAAAAGGTAACTAGGAAGGAAAAATAGAACCAACCATTCTCTTGTCAATGGAACGGGAAATAGTTCACATAGATTAGAGACATAAATATCGATCATTGATGTATCAACGGTCAAGGACTGATGGTGCCAATGTATCGACGAGGAAATCACTAACTCGCTGATATTGGCTGTATCAACGAGGAAAATATTAACCCACTGATATAGCCATAATCATTGAGTTAGAAGTTAGACAAAAAATTGAGTGAAAGTTCGAGAAAGTATATCGGTGAAGAAAAACCCAAGTCATTGATATGGTCTATATCGACAGAGGAAGAAGGATGTTTGTCGATACAACCTGTATCGATGAGGGAAATAAGATGCTTATCGATATACTATGTATCAATGAAGAAAGAAGGAACTCGTCGATACATTGCGTATCAATGGGCCATAGTCTTCCTTAAAATTGCTTAAATGATAAAGTATGGAGAGTGAGAAGAGAGACTCGAGTTTTACGATTTGCATGAGAGAGTCTAAGAGGCTTTATAGTAGAAAATTTTGCTAGGGGGGCCAATTTCTTCTCTTAGATAAAAGGTAAGTAAAAGAAATTAGGGAAGGTGTTGTGTTGGCATAACACACCCACTAATGTCACCAAATTTAAGTCAACCAAAATACATCAAAGGTGTTAGGGGACCACAATCCGTCCCAATCACATAAAGCACCCCCTTAACTAGGCTATTTTTTTTCCAGAGAAACCAAAAGGAAACACTCACACTTTGCAATGAAATTTCTTTTCCCAACACCCGTCTTCTCCCTTTGTACCTCAACTGTACTAGCAACTTGCAAATCCAAGTCTGTTGTAGTCTTAGAATCAATCATTGATCCCACCAAATGTTTTGGAATTGTTTCCAAAACATCACTCTTCTACACCATGGCACTACTCGATACTTATTCTACCAAGCTAGAGGTCTCGCAAATGGAAGAAGTTAATGTAACATGGTTGGAATTGATCTTAAGATAAATGATTTTCCTTATTGAAGTTTCAAGAACTATTACACGCTCTTGTGCATCATGTAATGTCTAAGTAAGTGTTATTTTCTTATGGTGGGCTGAAGTATAGGGTAAGAAGAAAACCTTCCCTTGGCTCTCTTTGCCCAAATATATATTTGCACGCGGTCTATAAAAACCACCAACTTGAACCCCATTGGTCACAACATGTATTTTATCTCTGATGATGAACTTCTAAGCATCAAAATAAACCATACAATGTAGATTTATCATCATGCAAGAAATTGAATGGAGGTTCTTCCTCAAACCAAGAACAAACAAAACATCATTCAAATCAAGAATATCACTTGTAAGAATTCGAGAAGTGGATCCCAATCCCTTCACATGTTAAGTGTCATCATCACCAAACTCCATGTACATTCCTCCCTTTTTCTCCTAAACCCCGTTGAAGATATTCTTGTCATAATTCATATATCTCGATGTCCCACTGTTCACATGTCATCCAACATTGGTGTTAGAATACGCAAATATAGATAAGCGCGAGACTACAATTTCATTAATATGATACATATATAAATACATTTCATATGGCCTTTGGAATTGTCTTCCAAGAGGTCTCTTGGACTCCAGATGACAGTTCATTTCATAATCCTTCAATCGAGTAACCCCAACATATTACGTTTCCAACATCCCCCCCCTTACTTCGAAGGGGTGTATGTGAGTCCAATAAGAGAGATGAAATATGGAAGTGGACAACTGCCAATGGTTGAATGTGCTCTTTGAATCTGGTGGTTTTGGGATGACCACAAATCAAATGGCTAGTAGAAGCCGATGTCTTCTACTAAATGGTGGAGGTGGTTTAAGGAAAACCACAAACCTTGGAAATTGGCTTTAAGGATCAATGGTTCCTGAAACATTTCCTAAGTTAGCTAGAAGTTGATGTCATCTGCTAATTGGAAGTGCTCTTGAATGTTGGTTTAAATATGACCATTAACTGTTCTCTAACAGAATCTAAAATTCTTCTACTAAATGGAGGTTTAAGAAAAACCACAAACCAATATGGTGGTTTTGGGATGACCAAAAACCAAATCACGCTTGCTTGTTACTGTTCGATTGATAACACTTCAAAAATTGAAGCCTGATTGTCAATCACTAATGTTGTCCCCCCTTGTTAGGTACAAGGTGAGAAGATGCAAATATTTCCATTGTAAGATGTGTCAATACTCAATAATGGATTCTATAGTATGATTGAAATATTTTCTTGACTGTTGATGACCATTTCTAGGAAGTGATCCACCCATAGTAGTTCTTTAATCTTGTATATTTCTTGTGTTTGGAACATCTATCTAAAGGATGATTATGCTTTCCAAAATGATCACAAGGATTAAGATTAGAACATTGATCTTCCATATGGCCAACTCACTGACAATGTTGGCATTTCAGAATCTAAAATTGAACTAGAGCAGGTGAAGATGAATTTTCTTGAAGGAATCCAACACTCTGGAACTGGATTGGTTTGGAATAATATGGAATGTGATAGGTCACTTCCATTTTTTAATCCAAGACTTGTTCTGCACTTGTTGTTGATGATTTCTTCCCGAGGTTTGATTATGGTCTTGGAAAGTTCAAGAAAAACTTGTTTATGAAAAACTCCATCTTAATTTGAATCTACTTCTGAAGTGGCATTACTGATTTGATCATGTGATGAATGCTAATAGGAATCATTCTCAAATTCCAAAGGAGATTTTTTCTGAACAAGGACTAGTTCATAGTGATGATTCTTTTGTTGTGTTTCTTCTTTTTGGAGTTGTGATTAAAGATGGAGAAATTCGATTTTGTCCTGCGAATATTGTAAATAGGTTAGAACATCAATGAGATCTTCTATGTCAAATGTGACTGTATTGTCCACATAAGAGAGTATTATAGTGTTCAATAACTCTAATAGTTCATCAATTCAAGCCATTTGGACACTTACTTAGACCTCAAGGGTTTCTTGCAACTCCACCCTTTAACAATTAGAATACACCAACACCAATATCCTTAGACCTCCTTATTCAATTTCAGGCCAGGTCTAGAATGAAGAGTGTATCATACACACTCAAATATCAGGAAAAGGGCTTCAGTTGCTAAGTGAATATGTCCAGAAAAACAACATTACCAAGACAAAGAACTATGTCTCTATGTCTTGGCAACTCGTATACACATGTCATGAATGCAAGGTCATACATGCACACATGGAAGCTTAGAAATTACTTGTCCAAAGAGAAGGAAGCTCAAACATTAACTCAATGTGTTCTACACGAGGAAGGTGGGGTTTGGATAGCCATTGATCTTCTTCATTATTGAAAGTGTTTTGCCTTTCCAAGGTGGGGGATCACTTGAAAAGAGAAAATTGAGATTGATTATGCACAACTAATACTTGGCTTAATATATTTACAAACTTCTTTGTTGGAGGTGTTCTACCAGTCTTACCAATAGAATATTCACTACAACGACCACTGTCTCTGTTGGATTTCCAACACTATCTCTCTATGAAGGATCCTTTACCAAATCAAGTTGGCCTTCCACTCCAACACGTTTCAAATGCAGTTGCAGGTAAAGGTTAACCTTACCAAACCGTGAAAGAAATGGAAAATCACCACTTGTCTTAAGTAACACCTCCCTAGCACCAAGATATATTTCCATCATTTAATTCTTCAATTGTCGAGGAATGCTACAATAGTCATTAGTATACATGATTGCGATTGTTGAGTTTAGTAGCAACAATCGACTAACATAAGTAGACCTTGTGTTCATAATCAAATGAGGTTTCCTTTACGAGATTCCTAATCCTCCCTTTTAAGAGTATCAAGGTGGTTAACCACAAAGTATACAACATGTGCAATAAAGGGATCATGTGGTTCATTTGAAATTCCTATTAGGATATGTCACTTCAACAAAAAGAATGGAGTCCAATTTAACTATGAAGATTCTAACATATTAATTTGATGGCGAGCATTCCAAGGGACTACATTAATTTCAAGGCCAAGAAGAAAAATACCACCAACAAAGGAGATTCAATGTTAGTGCACTGGGCCAACATTTAAGAGGTAAGCTCTCGTCCGATGAAACCCTAATATTTAAGATCGAAACCCTAGCCCAACGACTTGATGAGAAGGGTGGTGTTCTGAAGGGGGGTGTCGTATTTCCTCTGCGGGAGTATGATCGATGGCCTCACTGCAACTTTTCTTACGTAATTCCAAGTTATGAAGTTGAAGGCGTGATTGTTGGTTTCCTGGCCTGACTACGATGCTCTAGTGGTTTATTTGTTGACTTTTGTTCTGAAGAAAGTATGTTCAACGGAGGACTTTAGTGTGTTGGATAAGACACCATTGTTGAAAGCATTGCACATGGATTCATACGTTAAAATTATCTTTCAGAGGATGATGGTTGGTGTATGCAATTCACCATTGCAATGTGAGATACTTGAGTAGCATCCCACCTGAATATCAGAGAGAAGATATCTGATACCTTGAATAATGCACGATGGGAAATATGGTCTTGGATGTCGATTCGATCTTCAATGGTAATGAGAATCAAATGATCTTGATCGCTCTCGTCGAGAAAGGATGTGAGGAAAAATGACAAACAAATCAAACGCTAAAATATTGAATACAACTGGAAGCTAATGGGTGATGAGGGAGAGTCGACGGACTCAAGCGTGCAAAAACTAGCGAGAACCAGAGAACAAAACCTAGAGTTCAATTTTATGAGGATAAAAATCAGAGAGAAATTAGGCAGATTTGTATACCAACATAATAGTCGATTTATGAGCAAATATGTGATGATTGATCATTTACAGAGAATATAAAATGGAAGGGAATAAAGTTGCAGAGGGACAAGTTTGCATGCAAATAATGCGTAGGATGGTAGGCAGAGGGACACAAAGAGCCATTTCTGTACATGGAGTGGAAGGGAACACCAAAGAAATGCTATGGAAAAATACTGCATGTTAAATTTCGGCCCGAAGAACTATGAGCTCTGATACCACTGGTAGAATACACAAATATAGATAATCATGGGACTGCAATTTCATTAATACGATACAAATATAAATACATTTCGGATGACTTTTGGAATCATCTTCCAAGAGGTCTCTTGGATTCTCGAATCCTTTCATATTCCTTCAACCAAGTAACCCTAATGGATTAAGTTTCCAACATTTGGACATAGTGTTAATTAAAATACAAGACACCATAGAGAAGGAGATCTCAAGCTTGGACTATAACTCATCCAATCTAGCTACGATCTTATCATTCCATGCAATTTGTTTCTATTGTTGCTTGGCCTCCCCTTTCTTCTTCCTAGATATGGGCTAGTATAGTGTATTTTCTGTTGACACTTGGAACATTTCATAACTTAAATCCTTCTTATCTTGGTTTGAAGGACATGGATAATCTTTCTTACCCTTTTCAAGTACTCTTTTCTTACTTTTCTTCCTCATCCTCCTGATGAGAGCAAGGTATTCTACTTCAATCTCCTTCAATGAACTAGTCTCTAACCTTGTTTCTTATCATAGAAAATCATCCCAAAGTCTTCAAAATGAGGGCATATTTTCATGAGAACAAATAACCTGTACCAAGAGTTTTCAAGATGGAGAAAAACCATTCAAAGCAATGGGTAACAACTCTTCATCCTCAACCTTCACCCATATGGAATTAGCCAAATGATCTCTCAACTCTGTGATCTTCATAGAGTAACTAAGAGTGGAATATATGCCACTCATGCAGATGACATAGAGCTTATTTTTCAAGTGCATCTTGTGATTAATATTCAAACTCAGGTACAATTCTATCAAATCATCATACATCTCCTTAGCTATCATTTTCTCTACATTGTGAAGGATCAAATAATCCTTCATTGAATCAAGAATGATTCACTTTGATTTGGCCTCTTTCTTCTTGTAATCGACAAACTGGGTTGGATTAATAGGAAAGAAAAAAATCCAACAAAATCTATGGTCTATACTTCCAAGATGTAAAGTTGGAAGCACCTTCTAAGTTGTCACACCCTCTAAGATCAAGAGTAGTCATTCCTAAAAATCCTGAAGCACACCTCAAATAAAAAATCAACCAACAAATCAAGTAGATTGATCACCTATCCTAGGTGAAATCATAACTCCAATCCATGGAGAAACTAAGGAATCAACCCGACAAAACCTTATATGACACAAGCGCTTATGCCAAGCGCAAATCAACTTCAACTAACGAAGCTAGGGTTTGACAACCATTGAAATATCCAACACCTCTTTCACAAGAAATAAATTTCAGCATAACAAATTATGATACAATGCATAAATTTTGAACATCAATCCAATCTAATGTTTCCACCTCACTTCAATGAGGTCGTTGGTTAATCACATAAAACTACAAATATCTCAAATCTGTCCACCACTAGTCTAGGTAAGTTCAAGTAGATAAACATTACAAAATGCTTCAACACTAAATCAATGCAACATAACTCAGGGAAAGCACAAATCAACTTCAATTAACGAAGCTAGGGTTTGACAACCATTGAAATATCCAACACCTCTTTCACAAGAAATAAATTTCAGCATAACAAATTATGATACAATGCATAAATTTTGAACATCAATCCAATCTAATGTTTCCACCTCACTTCAATGAGGTCGTTGGTTAATCACATAAAACTACAAATATCTCAAATATGTCCACCACTAGTCTAGGCAAGTTCAAGTAGATAAACATTACAAAATGCTTCAACACTAAATCAATGCAACATAACTTATGGCATGATATAATCAAGTATGCATATTTGAATATTACATTCATTAATAATGGAAATATAACAACACAATTCTAATATGAAGTTTTGTCTATGGCATACCAAATCACTCAATATTTTAGCCTTTTTGTCCCAATAAATCAACATACCAAAAAACCCATGAAACTTGTTCAAAACACATGAAAACTTGTTAGGGTCCTACCCTAACCTCCCTACTTTAGGGTACTTAGGAGTTAGTCAATTAATGTATGTGACCACCTTGTTTGAATAAGGATCACTAGATAGTGGATAGTTATTTAATGTAAAAGGGCCCTCTTTATCAGATAGGGTCCACTAGGTTGTTGGTATTCATTAATGATGGGACCAAAAGTAGTTAGGGTTTTGCTAGTGAGAATCTATTAATAGAGATAGAAGGCTATGGAATGTTTTTTTCCGATTATTGTTGTAATTGAAGATCTACTCAATGGTATGTTTCCTTACCTTAAGAGGCAAGTGAACATTTCTTTCTTTCTTTTGAAAATCAATAATACAATGACATATTTCACATATTTCATTTTATTATCTCATGTATCTTATTTTCTACATTTATATTATTTAAATAACTTGTTTTTGATTCAAGTATAAGAGTTAAGGATCACTACAAGTGGTATCAAATTTCTTTCGTGAGCCAACATGCATCTAGATTTGGGGCTCAAGGGGCCATAACAACACATGAACCCACCCATTAGGGAATTTTCAGAAAATGGAGAGAAATGCATTAACATGATCTTTTCGGATAACCCAGCCACAAGACACCCTTTCAAGATCACAATTTATGGCACTGTTTCCAAAGTAGACATGAACAAGTTTGATGGTTTTGATCCAACGGGTTGGATTACCCAAATGGAACACTATTTCTCTCTCCATGAAATTATTGATGACCTAATGAAACTTAAAGTGGGGGTCTTATATTTGGATCTAGAACATTGGCAATGGTGGCAAAGGAATAAGAAATCTTATGAAGGATAAATTACCAGGAGCTAGTTTGTGAAGGTCATCTATGCTTGTTTTGAAGGAGACACTCCTTATTTGAGACAACTAACAAATTATGCCAAACCGAAAAGTTTTCGAATTTATAGTCACCTCCAAGAAAGTGACAATCCATAGAGAGGGCATATTTGATTCCTTTAGTAAAATATTTTTTATCAATGTTTCATCAATGGTCTTAAGGAGGAAATTAGAGCACAAGTCATGATGCAGCTACCAACTACTTGGTTGGGTGTTTGTGAGAAAGATAAAGAAGCCAAGATTGTGATTAATAATCACAAATAAAAATACCCTCGTTTACTTCACCTATTTTCCCTCCTTTTCCTAATGCCACCAACCCCTGCACCTCTCAATGCTTAAGAATCCAAAAGTTGTCACTAGAAGAGATGGAAAAATGCCAACTCCTCATATGTTGATATAATTGTAACGAGCGATATTTCAAAGGGAACATAGGCAAAGAACAAAAATGATTTCAAATGGATGTATCCCCTCAATACCACTTGGAATAAATTCTCATCAAAGACACTCCCGTATAAGAATCTGAAGAAACCACCCCTCATCCTCATGAAGAAACAATCTTACAAGTTTCTTGTGAGGAACCCCAAATTTCTCTCCATGATTTATCTGACTTCTCTGCACCCCAAAATCTAAAATTGATTGGTTACATAAAAAATGCAAGGTGATTGTTTTGATTGATAGGGGAGGTACCCACAATTTTATTCTTAGGAGAGTGGTTGAAGAAACCCATTGTTATGTCCATACCAAAAATAATTTCAAATTATGACAATCGATGACGATATGATGAAATGTGGAGGCCAATGTGAAAATGCAAAACTTCAAATGGGAGAGTATCAT
>SNQJ01S0167225.1:2745-20901 GCA_010110895.2 Picea sitchensis | reverse complement strand
ACAAGTTTGTACTTATATTCTTTGATGATATATTAATATACAACACAACATGGGACTCCCATATAGAGCATGTTGATAGAGCCTTGCAACTCTTGTAGAACCACCAATTTCTCCTTAAATGTTCCAAATGTGATTTTGGGGCTTTAGAGGTTGAATACTTGGGTCATATTATTAGTCAATATGGGGTGTGAGATGATCCCAATAAATTTGTGGCTATGCAAGAATGGCCATGCCCTAAGACCTTGAAGAAATTTTATGGTTTCTTAGGACTTATAGGTACTACAAGAAGTTTGTGAAATATTATGGAAAAATCGCTACTCCTTTAACAAACCTTCTAAATAACATTTCCTTTATATGGAGTGAGGATGCTAAGAAGGCCTTCTCAACTTTAAAGGATGTCATGTGCACTACTCCAGTCTTAGTAGTACCTGATTTCACTAAGATTTTGTTTTGGAAGGGTATGCCTCGGGTAGAGGTATAGGTGTGGTGTTGATGCAAGAAGGGTGTCCCTTGGAATTCACTCATAAACAATATTGTGAAAACAATTTTGGAAAATTCACTTATGTGAAATAGGTGATGGACATCCTTCATGCAGTTGAGACTTTAAGCCCATATCTCATCGAGAGGCTCTTCTAGATCAAGACCAATCATCATAGTTTGAAGTATTTTATATAACATAGGTTATTGTCACTGGAGAAACATAAGTGGGTCACTAAGATGGTTGGGTATGATTATGAGATCATATATAAGAAAGGTAAAGAAAATGTGGTGGCTAATTATTTATCAAGGCAATATGAAGAGGAAGGATCCCTCTTTTCCTTATCCTTACTCGTATCTGATTAGCTCAATGAATCCCATCAAGAATGGATGAGAAATGATACAGTGGTTCAAATCATCCACAAGCTTAATGAATGTCCCAACCCTCCTAAGGGTTATAGATGGAAGAAAGATACCTTCAAGTATATAGGGTGCATTTTTCTAATGAAAAAATCTTATTTCAAACAAAGGGTCTTAGAGGAATTGCATTCATCACCTAATGCGGGTCACTCTTACTTTCATAAAATCTATGAAAAACCTAAGCGCTCTTTCTTTCAGGAAGGCATGAAAATATACATCCAAGCATTTGTAGTGACATGCAATATTTGTGAAAGAAACAAGGGAAAGATGGTGAATATTCTTGGGACATTGTAGCCATTACCAATCCCAACCACTATTTAAACTAACATGTACATGGATTTTGTAGTGGGTCTTCTGAAAGATGGTAACAAATCGATCATCACGGTGGTAGTTGGTTACCTTCCTAAATATGATAATTTGTGTGCCTTATCACACACATTTACACCCTCCATAATCACCAAAGTCTTCATCAATGAAATATTTAGTTACATGGCATGCCCCACTTCCATTGTGTCAGATCGAGATCTCACATTCACCAACAAATTTTTGGAGGATTTGTTTAAACTTTAGGGTACCTAGTTGAAAATGTGCATTGTGTATCATCCCCAAATTGATGGTCAAATATGAGTGGGAAACAATTGCTTAGAAACCTATTTGCAATGCTTTTATTTAGAAATATGCACCAATGGGAATTGTTACCTCCTAGGGAGGTACCTTATGATTTTTCACTTGGATACACCATTGTAAGCCCAGGAAGATGTAAGTTAAATCCTTGTAGGCCATGTAGGAAATATTGTAGTATGGAATCCTAGGCCTTTGTGGTCGACCATGCCCAGTCCTTCTAGTCCCCACTCTCATTTCCTTTGATCCTAGATAGGATTGGAGGTCTTGAGGTGGATCTATTGGGACACATGGTTTATGTGTGCCATGTTCTTTGTAAGGGTGATCACACTATGTAGGGATAGTCTGACCCATGGTCTTTCACACCTATGTATTTTCCCACATGATCACGTGTCTAGAGACTATATGCATCTCTTGGTCTTGATGCATTTATCATTTTACAGTTCTCAACATGGAAGTCAAACAATTCACAACTTTCACATTTTTGAAGAAATTCATGAATCCCGATGCACAAGGGCTCGAACTCGAAAATACAATAGGGGCTCAATTTGACCGTCATGATGTGTACTTGACACCCCAGGTTGAAAAGTTTGAAAAAGGTTGGGTTATAAGAAAACATAAGTTGCCGAAGGGTGACACATGCATAATTACCGATAAACATGGCAAAAAGAGGGTAACTCCATGGCATGCAAGGATAAATTCAGTGGAAAAGGGAAAACAAATCGCACTCCAAACAAAACCCATGTGGTGGAATTTTTCAGTACATAAGTTTTTACGTGGATTCAACAAAACTTAAGGGGGAAAATAAAAAGTCATATGAAATTATATCCTAAGTGATTAAAAAGGAAAATTGTTTTATAAAATTAATGGCTCCCCCTTTATCCCAAGTTTATGGCAAAGGGACAAAAGGAAAATATTATGGCATGGCTCATTCACATTCATTAAAGTGAAATCATATAAAGGGAGCCACCAACACCCTAAAAGAGGAGCCACCACTATAAATTAACTGCTATATTAAAGGATTTTTCACCCATATAAACTAAGTCGTGGACAACTGTTGGAAAAATCTCTCTGTTGTATGGTCAAAGTAATCACCCCCTTTAATTAATTAATCACCTCTATCTCTTGGCTATAGGAAAGTACTTAGTCATTGAAGCATAAAAATGGGTCATACGGTCAAATGGAACGTTGGGGTTTCTCATGTCAAGGCAACCATTGCAGTGTTCAAGCTAGTTGTTAGCCTCATGTGGAGTTAGATATTTCATTCAAGTCAAATCAAACTCCTTAGTGGATTTTTTTTAATGTAAAAAATTGTCAAAATTATTTTATTGTAATTGACTTAGTGTCCGACCTTTGTGGATGACAAGCCAAACAAATATTTTTAATTGGGAGAGGGAAACTAGCCGTTACAAAGAAAGTCTATAAAAGGATAGTCCCCCCTCACATTTTGGTTGTTGTCGAATTGTAAGATCATTTATGCCATCGAATAAGAACTTTTATTTATGGTGCATTTCATGGGTTGATTCTTCTATGCTCTTTCTTCTTGGGTAAGTGTAAGAGTTCTTCATAGAGTAGATATTGTTTTTTTCCTATTATTTGCAAGGCTATTGGATCAATCCATTGAGGGGCTACATAGTCACATGGAAGGAGAGGTCTAGTTGTCATCTCATCTACTCCTTTGGTGGTGTCAAGTGGTTCAAATCCAAGTGTTAGACAAGCCCTTATTGAGGGTATCTTCAACAAGGATATCTCATTTCACATCCATGTTGATTTGATGGTTGGAGACCATCCCACTAGTGGAGCTTTCTTGGCAAGGTCTAGAAGCAATAAAACTATTCTAGACTAGATTGTGGGCGATAGTCCATCAACTCCAAACCCAACTTCTAGTCCAAATTCTACGATCGATTTAGAAAGGGTTGTGATCTCAATTCGACACTCTAGAGGTAAGAGTAAGGACGAGGTAAGCCTCACTAATTCAACGAGATTTATTTTAAAATACAATCAATCTCTTTTAATTTTTCCACTTTAAAAACTAAAAAATCATGAAAATACAAAACAAAAAAAATATTTATCCTAGATTGCTCTTAAAATTTCATCTCTCATAGCTAGCAAACCCTTGGGGATTTTGTCTCTAGAGTTATCTCTACCCCAAGGCCATTTAACCTCTCTTTTGCACTATTTTGTTGCTTTATCTTATGAATATTGAGCGGTTTTATTTTGTTGGTCTGCATTATTTTTGTTAGTTATTTATCATTCCAGATAAGTTAGCTTAAATAATTAACTCCTACCTTCACCTCTATATCACATAGGCATTAGTATACTAATTTATGGGTGAATTTATTGTGTTAGGGAAGCCTCCCAAAGTCCTTTAGTGTAGGATTTGGGCTTGAACATGAAAGGACTTATGTTGCAGTGGCATTGGGAACTTGTCCTACGTGGTACCTCCTTAGCGCCTCGAGGGACCTTGATGAGGTTGTTAGTCAGGAACATTGACTACCCTTGCAAAATGGTGGTACAATACCACTTATCATGGTGATACCATAATGACACCATATGGAATTTTCTATGGCCAAAAACCTTTGTTCATGGCTTCCTATTTACCAAGAACCTCCAAGGTTCATGAAGTGGATCACATGCTTCATAGCAGAGAAGCCATTCTCCTCACACTTAAGGAATTTGTTTCTAGCACAAAGAAGAATGAAGCAACAAGATGACTAACATTTCTCAGAGTGTTCTTTTGTAGAAGGGGATCATGTGTTTCTTCACCTTCAACCCTATAAAAAAACATCCCTAAAAAAACAAATCCACCAGAAACTTGGAAAAGTTGCCTACAAACTAGAACTTCTAGCCCACTCCAAGATACATCTAGTGCTTCATGTGTCTTATTTGAATAAGGTAGTGGGATCGGATTACAGGGTGCAAACTATCCTGCTAGAACTTGACAATGAAGGGTCTGTTTGGCTCCAACTAGAAGTAATATTGGCTACTAGAGACCATCAATTGCACTAGAACACGAACTGATAAGTATCGGTCTAATGGAAATATATGAAACCAAAAGGTGACACATGAGAATCAACAATGATTCTACATCAATTTCCACACCTCCAGTTGGGAGGACAATGCTACCTTTGAAGGGGGAGGGCATGTTAGCTCCACATAGGTTGGATTGTTTTCCTTCCTCCTTCTAGAGCCATATTTGTTGGCGGTCGAAGTGTCCCTCTCAACATTAATGGGTCCACACTAGTAAGAAGGCCCAATTAGACCGCTCCCCATTTGGTATAGGGAAACCATATAGATTATGACCCGACAACCATTACTGATTTTGGGTTTATCAATTAGTCCATCGATTGGGGTTTTCTAATCAAATAAAATGGAAAGAAGCTAATCTGAGATGCATGAATGCAAATGCAAGTGTCTAAACATACCAATAGAATTGATGAAGCAAAAATAGAACCAAACATATCACCATCATTATACCCAAAAATAAGTTGATTGCGAAAATAAATGAAGAAATATGAGTAAATAGCTGCAAAACCCATAATAGCCTAATATTAAAAAACTAATTACAACCCTGTGCCCAGAATTTTAGACAAACATTTCCAGAAAACATAAATAAGAATGAAAAATATAAACATGAGACAATATATAGTGCAAAGGACATTCTTATAAAAACCCTAATTCTCAAGAGATACACAAGAATAATCCACGACATATACAACACATGAATCAAAACTCTCCATAAAATACTTGGTCAAAGGTGGCTTATCCTTATTAAAAAGTTTCAGTATAAATACTTCAAATCGCCCAAAGCCAAAATCTCCTTCTTCTTTGAGGTTCTATCATTTATAGCAATTTACAAAATAACTTCCCTCTCTTGGACTTGTGTCCAAGTGGAAATTTCAGTTTTATTCAAGAAACTACCCCTCTCTTTGCCTTGTGGCCAAGTGGTAGTTTTAGTTTTATTCAAGAAAATACCCCTCATGTTCTTGACCTTCCAAATTATATAAATTGTCCTTTTACATATCTGTCCCTTTTCTCCAAGAGGACTTTATTATGTTTAACTTTACATTATATTTGGTGCCACCTCTTTCCCTGTTTGACCATTTGATACATGCTTGAGGAGAATGTCCAAATGAATAATAAGAAAATAATTTGTTTTCCTTTGGAGTAATAATCGGTATAACTCCTTTGCCTTAGGTTTGTTGATAGGCATGTATAACTTATGTGTGATCCCATGCTCAATCTTTTTTCTATAGGTTTTCATCACTTATAATTTTGTCTCCACATTTAATCATTGTTCATGTGTCGATACTTCACCCTTTTATTCTTGTTAAATCTACGTCCATTTAAATGCTCTCTTTTCTCATCATTGCCCCATGAGTATGAATTTGTAGATAACATTTGTGAAGCCACTACTGTATGTTGTTGGGTCCTCCTGGCATGCCTCCTTTCCATGATGTTAGGCATTTATGTTTATGTTATTATTTCTCTCATACATAATGTCTTTGGATTAAAATGTATAATCTAATTTTAAATGTCGATAACATCACTTAATGAACTTTACAAACCTATGACTTTCCCATCCAACCTTTGATTGGTGAATTTTGTTTTGTAGTGTGTAAAGAAGAGGATATGATTTAGAATATATGGTTGTGTGCTTAACTTTAGGTACAACTTTGCCTCTTTTATAACTTGTGATGTTTTCATTGTCTTGTATGTATGAGGGACCTTGAATGTGTGTTTTCATCCTTGCAAACCTCATAATTGATTTCCAATAGCTGCGTTGCAATCTCCAAAAATATATAAACATATTTTTTCGGGAGTCCAAATGTTAACTTGGCTAGTACCAAAAGTATGTGCAACAACATTTTAAAAATAAAATTCTAGAACCATATAAAATGAAGTTCTACCCAAATGGGATTATGTCATCTCATCATGTGTCTTTTTTGTGTAGGATTTCAAGATGCTATCTAAAACAATTGTGATCCTTAACCCATTGAAATATTTTAATCCATGAAAAATGCCAACTATCATTTGGAACACCTAGCATTCAATAATTGGTGAAAACACTGATTGTTTAAAAAAAACAATTCTAAGCTAACCAATGGTGCACAAATGACTTAATAAGCATGGGAGAAGTTGTTATTTCCTCAACATATGTCAGATCCATTCAAATCCAAGGGACGGAAGAGTGGAAATTTTATGATACATGGAATGTCATGAATGAAAAATCAATGAATAAAATAAATTCCAAATATTAGTATGAGGTAGAAAATTGAGCATGCATTCAATGAAAAAAATCTAGTCATCATCTAGAAATGATTCATCAATCTCAAAAGGACAAGGTCTAAAAAAAAATAGAGCATAATTTTGAAAAGGTTGGATTTCAAAATTTAACCTCGCCCGCCCCCTCGAAGTTAGTATACTTGGGGGAAGTTGAATCCACAACAAGATGATAATCCATATGTATGTGCATCCAAATAGCCATACAAAAAATTTGAAACCAATATACTGCACACACACACCATGCTTGGGAAAGGTCTTCAACATGAAACAATACCTCATACAACATGAGGGGTAACATACATAGATAAGTTGAATGTGAATTTTCCCTAAGTTTGCTTGGAGACATTTATTTATTTTTGTTTGACTCCATAAACAAGAATAAAGATCTATTCTTATATGTGGCTCTCATTAGATTCACAAGGAATTTATGTCCCCAAGTAATCCCAATGTTAATAAGTTCTCAGAGGAAGTTAGACCATTTCTATAATTAGAAGGGATTGTTCAAATTCTATGGTCCTTATAAAGGGAAGAGAGGGGTAAAGTTTATTTAAGTTTTAAGTTTTAAGTCACGTTCTTTTCAAAGCACTTGATATGCCATAAACAAGTGAAGCCTTGACTCCCCCTAAATATATCTAGGGTTAAAAGAACATGAACAATTTAGACTATTTTGGAGGAGGTTAGGCACTTTTGGGAAAATATCTCGAATGACTCCTAACAATGATGTCGATGAAGGCCACATGGATAGTCCAAATTATTTCAAAATTCCTTTGGTACCTTTTCTCCAAAGTATCTCATTACACCCCTAATGATTGTTGGGATCCAACCACATAGACGAATCTCATACATTTTAAGGACTTGGAGGTACTCACTCACAAAATCCTCCTCAAAGCTCCTAACAATGGAACAGATCAATTCATATCTACATCATATGTTTCATCATGGGCCCATTCAAGATTCTGCTTGGAGATTCTATGGGGTGCAGTGAAAAATAGAATTAGAACACATGGAATCATTTTATAGGCTCATAAGTCAATTTCAAAGATAATATAACTTTAATAAGGGTCATTTGTAGTTAATCTTAGATTACCAAAACTAAAAACTGAATGTTCCATGGATTCACATTATAAGGCTTTATCTCTCCAACTTAATTATCACTATATTTCAATGAGGGAAGAGCTCTGAATTTATTTCTTAATACCAACATTACTATATCTTGACAGTGTGGTCATAAAGGTACAATATCAATGGAACACTATGATCTTACAGTTGGAAACTTGTTTTTTTTTCTTAAATTGTCACGTAATTTTTCTCACCACCTTTTTGAGTTATTTTGAGTCAATTGCATTCAGTTGTTGATTGTCTACAATAAAAATTCCTCAAAGGAAGAAATATCAACCCCTTTAGCTCTTGTATCTACTTCAAATACCTCCCAAATCCTCTTAGGGTGCATCCTCACCTATTTCAGAGAACTCAAAATAATTTTTAGATATTCTTTATCATATCATTGACCCAATATTGAGTTTAGAGAAGGCACGCAAATCATGGAATATTCAAAGTCAATACAGATTGAATTAAGATGGTTTATCCAAGGCCATCATGACCTATGTGTATTCATTCCCTAATTTCATCATCCTATGTGCCAACTATTATGATCCCCATCAAAGAGTCATTTTAACTATTGAAAAGACCTAGGTCATTTTCCCTATTTTTTCTTAGACTATAAAAGAGATGTGTCCATCTAAAGGAATTATTATTGTATAGATCACAACCAAGATCAATAAGTGTTATAAAAGTGGGTGTGCTTGTTTAACCATAGACAATATAGCAATATTGTCACCCAACCATAGGCATGAATGCCACCCCCGAGCACCTTGACCTTGACAGAGAGAATAATTATGGTAGAAAATCAATAGACAACCAAGGCTAATGCACCAAGCAAAGATAACCAAGACTGATAAAAAAGTCCAGCCCAGAAAGACCGAAATTACAGGTTACAGTAACTGCAACTACAATTGCTCCCCAGACTTGTGCACTACTGGATCTCTGCAGTTGCGACTTATGAGTATCAAATGAGCTCCGATGCCTTATATAATTCTCTTTCTAGGTTGTCTGGCCCGACTTCTCTTTCTAGAGGCTAAAGACTCAATATAAAATTTCTCTTCAGCCGATTTTAATTCTAGGGTTATGTCCAAGTCTTTTAGGGTTCTTCTTGCTTCCTGGAATATTCTAATATCATCAAAGGTCACATGTGGAGGTTAATACCTCCCGCAGCTACTATAATATCAACACTCCCTCCTAGCTATTGAGGTATAAAAGGAAATGATCTTGAGCACAACCAAACCATTCAACTGGCAGCATCATCATAGTCACACATGCTATCTCATGATCAAATCACAAGCATCGTCAACATTATCCAACTTGATAATCTCCATGACAATCAATACAATGTCATCTGATAGAACACAATTGTGTCTATCCATAGTAGTACATAACTACTATCCAATGGTACACAACCATACCAAGTAGCACATGACTACTAACCAATGAAACATAGTCACAATCAGTGGAACACATCCAACATAGTAATATACAACTACTATCCAGAGACATACAGTCTCTACAACAATCATATCATCTGATATCAACATGAATAAACAATATCATGATACATGTTGAGTCATCTGGGCCATTCTTCCACTCACATATGTGATATCTGGAAGAGAATCTACCCTCATATAGTAAAAGCATCAACCATGGGATATCTCAACTATTCTTCCCAAGCATGGAAGAATAATTGTCCCTGATTTATGAGCCTGGACCATTCCTCCAACACTAAACATAGTGCAACCTGGATAAAATGAGTCTTCCCTAGGGAATGTCTGCCCCTAATTGATGAACCTGGACCATTCACCTAACTGGGCCATTCCTCTGGCACTAAACATAGTGCAACCTAGAGAGAATGAGTCTTCCCTAGGGAATGACTGTCCAGACCATTTACTAAGGAAATGACTGTCCTACACCAACCTACAAAATGGAGCATTCTTTGAAACTACTCACAACTATGAACTTCGAAACAATGATTGCTCGACGAGGCGAACCATTCTACTTGACCACTACTGAGAGTGACTGCCAAGAAGAATGACTTCCCTAAACCATTCCCCCACACTAGCCACAAGGGGAATCACTGTCTATGGTACATCAACAATCTATCAGACCATTTTCATTACGAAAATGACTATCCGATCTGGACCATTTTTTGAACTGGAAAAATGCTCGTCCATCAGAAAATCTCAAACCACTTTCCGAACTGGAAAGGAACTGCCCATCTTGGACCATTTTCCAAACTAGAAAATGATTGTCCGTAGATTAATGATATATCAGTGTTCCCTTTCATCTGAGGGAGTTATCTCCACTATCCCCAACTTGTCTCGTAAGTATTAAAACTTTATCCTGGACAAAGGGTTTGTCAAAATATCTGTTGTCTACTCATCTATGGAGATATACTGGAGCTTCACTTCTCCTTCCTGGACTTTATCTCGATCAAAGTAGTATTTGATCTCAATGTATTTTGACCTCTCATGAAACACTGGGTGTTCGGATAGCCTTATACAACTCTGATTGTCACAGTATATTATGGTCGAATATGGAACCTAATCAAATAATCCAAAAATCATCTTTCTCAACCATACTGCTTCTATACATGCCTCACATGTTGCGATATATTCTGCTTCTGTTGTGTTGAGTGCGATAGAATTTTGTTTCCTACTTCCCCAAGATATCATAGCATAGCCCAAGCTGAAACACATCCCTGAAGTACTCCTTCTATCTTCTGCACTCCCTGCCCAATCTGAATCTGTGAATCCATGAAGTTGTATATCATTGGATGAGGTATATATTAAACCATATTTTAGCGTCCCACAAATATATCTTAGAATATGCTTTGCAACTATCCAATGCTGATGTCTGGGTTCCACCTGGAACTAGCTTATGGTGTTTACAACAAAGAAAATATCTAGTCGAGTATTCACTAAATATATTAATGACCCAATCAATTGCCAATATAGGGACGGGTATACTGGATCAGAGTCTAAGTCTCTTTCTTTCCTTATATCTGTGGTCATAGGAGTGTCCATGGATTTGCAATCCATCATTCCAAAATTCTGAAGAATCTTCACTGCATACTTTCCTTGTCCAAGGAATACTTCACCATGCTTTTGCCAGGCTTCTAGTCCCAAGTAATAATGCATGAGACCGAGGTCTTTCATATCGAACTCAAAAGATAGTTCCTTCTTACACTGGGTGATGAGAGACTCTTCACCTGTCAAGAATAAATTATCGACATATAGCAGTAGAATCATAGGTGCATTATTCATGACTTTGTAGTAGAGATCTTGGAGCTTGCTTGAGTCCATACATATTTTTCTTTAATCTGCAAACATGAGTGTCTCTGGAGCGTACTTCAAATCCTTGAGTTTGTTCAATGTATACTTCTTCTTCGATTGCTCCATTGAGAAAATTTGTCTTTACATCCATCTGATGTAAACTCCATCCCATGGAAGTAGCAAGAGACATAATGGCTCTAATAGAAGTATATCTGGCAACATGAGAAAATGTCTCATCATAATCTTCTCCCTCCTTCTGGGAGAACCCTCTAGCTAGGAGCCTTTCTTTGTATTTGTCCACGCTTCCGTCTGCTGCATGTTTGATCTTATAGACCCATTTTGAAGTTACTACTGTTTTTTCTTTAGGTCTAGGCACAATTTCCCATACATAATTTTCATGATGGACTGGTGTTCTTATATCAAGGATTCTTTCCATTGTTTCTTCTGAGATGCCTCTTCAAATGTGGTGGGTTCTTCATTTAGAAGCTTTGTCATACATGTTGTAGGAGAATCTTTTGGGATTATTTCTTTCTCTGAAGGTGCCACTTGGGGCTTTGAGTATTTTTACTTCTTGTAGAGTAACTTCAAGCCAAGTTGGACGTTTCTTGGTTTTGGGTACAATGATTGATTCAATAGGTTCACATGGTTGCATCATATGATCAAGTTGTTTTGTTTCTTCATTTTGACTTTTTGGAAGACATGTTCTTTCTTCTTTAGGCTCTTCATACTCTTCTTCTTCTATAGTTTCTTCTATGAATTTCTTCAAAGCCATCTTTTCATTGAAGGTTACGTCTATGTTTAATTCAACCTTATGTTGTTCTGGGATATATATTTTGTAGGCTTTGGATGATTCATTGTATCCCACAAATATGCCCTTCTTTCATGAAGGTTCTAATTTATTCCTTTTATCCTTGGGTATGTGAATGTAAACAGGGAATCCAAAGATTCTTAAGTGTTCCAAATTAGGTTTCTTTCCTCAGAAGGCTTCTTCTGGAGTCATATCCTTCAATATGCGGTCGAGACTTCTATTCTGAACATATATTGTTGTCATGGCTACTTCTCCCCACAAATACATAGATAAACCTTGATTGTTCATTAGTGCCTTCACAATTTCTTTAATAGATATGTTCTTCCTTTCTTCTACACCATTTTGTTGAGGATTATGAGGAGCAGTTAGCTCCCTCCTAACCCCTGCAGATTTGCAAAATGAAACAAATTCCTTGGATGTGTATTCTCCTCCATTATCTGTTCTCAAGGTCTTGATTTTCTTGTTTGTGAGGTTCTCTATCTTTGCTTTGAATTCTTGAAACTTGTTGAAAACTTCGTCCTTTGTATTCAAGAGATATAACCAAGTATTTCTTGAGTAATCATATATGAAGATTACATAGTAAAGAGAACCTCCTAGAGATTTGACAAGAGCACATCCTTTGCAAATTCCTTTATGTGTAGATTGTAGTTCTGGTATTCCTTCAACCATGTTTTCGAGGAAAGGTAATGCTTGATAGTTGATATGATCATACCTTCTATGTTGAAGTTCATTGGGATTGACTTCATCATGTACAAGAGCTTCATCATTTCGTTCTAGTAGTTTGTATAGTCTTCCTTCATGGGTTCCAATAACTCTAGCGTTCTCTAAGCCTGAGTCTCTAGACCAAGATAATACTTTTCCATCTACAAAGGCTATTATGTTTCCTTTGTCTTCTAGGAAAGATATGGATACAAGATTCTTTTCTAAACCAGGTACATATAAGATATTTCTCAAATGAACATTGTTACTTGTTTTCAATTTGATGGAGGCTATACCAATTCATTCGAATGGATAGGTGTTCTTATCTCCAAGTTATACCTTGTAGGATGTCCTCTTTTCATTCAGATTAGAGAGTCTGACTTGATCTCCTGTCATATTCCTGGAAGATCCATTGTCAATTATCCACATGTCATCTTCAAGAGTTTTTATGAGAGCTGAATAGTGTAGATGATCCGTCTTTTCATTCATGATTTTTGTTGACTGATAACTGGTCAAACTTTGAATTTGACCCAAAATATCAACCTTGACATTTTTTCCTTATGAGAGTGCCAAGAGGTGAGATGGACTAAGGCGCACTAGAATATCTTCTCCTTGAGTAAGGTGTTGCATCATAAGGTGTTGGGCAAGAGTAGGGTTTTTGAGTCAATTGATGCCTAGAAGTTGGAAATCGTGGATATAATTCATCCTAAGCCAAGAGTGTCTCCTATCTAGTATATATAGGTTGTGTCTATTATTAATTCCATTCATGATCACTTCTATGTTTTGTTGGAAATAAGATGTTCAAATATCAAGCTTACTTGGTTATTTTATTTTATATCATCAATGCAACTACTTTGAGCACTTAGGGTTAATGAAAGTAAATGATTTTAGAGTGGTCCCAACTTTGAAACTAAATGGACACTATTTGTTAGGATGCATGCTCAAAATGTGGGATTCAAAGGTTTTTCAGCTAAATCTATGTACATTGTTTTTGTATCATTTTGGGTGACCATCCACCTAGAATGCCTACAAAACATAGGAGGCTTTTGCAGTGCAATGAAGACATGGAAATTGGATATTTTATACCTATTTCAAGATCACATTACTATCAAGGTTTATGGGGTTGTGGTTAAATCCTACAAATTTCCTATCTTATTCACTCCATGGATATTTGCCTTGGAATTTTCTAGGAAGATGTACAATGCGAATGATTTGCATTTTCCAGGGAAGCACTACAAATCCTATTTCACCAATCCTTTCAGTTTTTCCTATTGTGTCACTCTAACACGAAATCATTGTTTGAGACGGATAAGGTTCTAGGATCATAAAATTTAAGAGTGGTTGATGTTTGGTCATGTGATCTTTATCACATTATCTCTAATAAATGAAATAAATTGAATTTTAGTAACTTATATATAGAAAACAAAGCTAGAATTGGAGAAACTAGACAAAACGTAGCTAGGAAGAAGTATTATTCACTCTAAATGAATAAACACAACATGTTGGAAAACCAATAGAGGAAAATTTACATGTTCAAAAGACTAGACCGAATGTGCCTGAATATTTGATTTTTTATAAGAAACTTGATGATTTCATCTTGGATCCTAAGGTCAAATTACCTTCCTTCCTATTACCAATAAATCTTGCACCCAATATCCAAAGTTCAAGGATCAAGTGCAAGGCTAAATGCATTTCAAGAGGGTTTCCATTGTCACCTCAGAAACCCTCTTCTCACTTTAAAATTACTAAAGCTAAGACTAATAAGGTTCAAAAGTGATTGAAAAGTTGCTTTAGTAAAAAAAACATTAATGAGTTTTCAAAGTCGATTTTAAGGGTGATTGATGGGGAAAGACTAGTGCCAAATATTCCTAAGGGCACATAGAGTCATAAAGCAACAATGAGGGTTGATTATGGATGACTGATGAGAGTAACAATTGTTGTTATCACATGTAGAAAATGATTGGTGTTTTCAAATTTATTATGGATGGAAATTAAAAAGCAAAGACCCGTCCAAAGGTGGGTTCTTATGAACATGCAATATGAATAAGAGGTGATTTATACCTAGTTGACAATTAATGAATTATTGTCCATAGAAATGACATTCTAGAAATCAATCAAGGAAGAGATTAAACAACGATAAACATGAATAGAATGCATCTCATTCAAGATTCCTCCTCAAGTGACAAAAACATCCTTTCTCTTGAAACTCTTATTGCGGACACATTAACAAACATTCCATCCACATAAAACAACATAAAATGACGGATGGAGAGTATGAAACTCCATTAGTCACATAGCCACGAAGTGTTAATGTTTTACTTATATAACTAACAATTACGATTCTTCTTTATTATTACAATCATTTAGCACATTAGTTGCATAAATAAGATCATTGAAAGAGAGGAAATCACATAAACAATAGAGACACACAAATTATCCTGGCAAACCCTCATGGGGAAGAAAACCCAACAAAAATTCCTCAATATATATCGACCAAAAAGGCTGAGGGAGGGTTCTGTGGCTAGGGTTTCCCTAGCTGCATCCCTTGTCGCAGGCGCTTGGTTTTCTCGTGGGAGCTTCTCTTCCTGCTGTCGCGTCTCTCCTTTGCCTATTATTTCTTGGGCTTGGTTGATCCTCAAAAGTTCTCTCTTGCTGGTGGCTCCGCCCTCCGTGGGCAGATCTGGTTTTAGTGGTTTTATTTTTCGTTGGTGCCCCCTCATTCCTTTCTTTCCCGCGACGGATTTGGTGAGCTTCTTTTGGGTCTATTTGTACAACCCTTGGCCTTGATGTGGATGCGTTTTCTCATTTTCCTCTCAATTTTTGGTTCAAGCAGATCAATCCGACATCTGTGTTGCTCTGCATTATGTCGCGAGGGGCGGATCTAGAGTTGCCATGATTCTCAAAATGATCTATATTGGGCTTTGTCTTCTTGGTGGCTCCTTCTCTCGATGCTTTGGTGGCTAGGTTTTGGGTCTATGGACTTGGTATCTGGAGCTTTGAGCAGTGGTTGCTGGTTTTTCTGCTTCTTTTCAGTGGTTGGGTCAGAGCTTTGAGGTCCATCTTTTGGGCGTGTAGTGTTGATTTATGCGGGTCCGCACTTTGAGGTCCTTACTTGGGTGTGTAGTTTCTGGTTATTTCTTTTAGATGCAGGATGTTTCCCATTCCATTTTATAGTCCATGATTGGGGCGTGCTTTAAGCACCTTTAAAATGTAATTTGGTTATCTTTGGATGAATAAAAATACACTTTTTTTTTTCGAGGAAAAAGAAATATAGATAGACTAGAAACAAAGCATAAGTTCCTCCTCTACTCCTTCACTAGGAAAGAGTAGTGCACCACTTAACCAAGAGATAGACCAAAACCCTCCTTGACGTCACCCCTAGTTGAAACAACTTCTCCTCCAAGACTTGTGCACTTTTTCCTCTTGTTGCAAAGCTCATGAGTGAGAGTGCAAATGAGGTGCTAACCTCCTTTATAAATAGTATTCTGACCTCCCTTAATTAGGTCTGGATCGACCTGTCACTTTACATTTTTAATTTACATTTAATTGTCAAGGAAAAAAAGGGCCAACTTTTACAAAGGCACAATAGCGCATAAATAATAAATATAATATAATAATATTATTCAACACTCCATCTTAGGTAGAATATTCTTCGAAGTTACAATATTTCAACACTCCCCCTTAACAAGAAGGGTATTCTACTGACAACACCAATAAAAACTGACTGGACTCAATACAACATCAAGAGGAGGAGACATCATCATTGACATCTGAAACACTATCTATCATATCTAAACACTATCTGTCATATCTATAGGTCATTGAAAGTTTTTCTGATCATCAACATCATTGGAAACTGAACATCATCATCATATGCAACGTGGAGCTAGAGAACATCATCATCATCAACAACATTAATCTGGAACATCAACATCGTCAACATAAAGATGGAACAACAACATCATCGACAACATGAAGTTGGAACATCAACATCATTAGCACGAAGCTGGAATATCAACATCATCATCATGAAGCTGGAACATCAACATCAACAACACAAAGTTGGAACATCAACATCATCAACAACATGAAGCTGGAACATCAACATTAACAACACAAACATGGAACATCAATATCAACAACACAAAGCTGGAACAACAACATCAACAACACGAAGTTGGAACATCTACATCAATGGAAATAGAATGAGACATGAGCATCAACATCAATAGAAACAACAACAACAACAACAATTGTGGGCACTTCGACAGACCATCCATCCAGACCTTACGGGATATGTCCGGGGATAGAAATCCCCTAGGATATAAATCCTAACTGAGCTTCCACATTGCTGACCACAACAAGTATATACATACATACGCACTCCAACAGACTATCCATCCAGACCTCTCGGGACCTGTCTAGGGATGATTAATCCCCTAGGATATAAATCCTAACTGCGCTGCCCAACCGATGGTCAAGATACCATAGTATCATCATCATCACTCCCCCTTTCGAGGGAAGTCATTTCAGACTACACCAAGCTTGTCTTGGAGGTACTCAAACTTCACACGAGACAAAGGCTTAGTCAACACATATGCTACCTGCTCATCTGTGCCAACATATTGGAGCTTCGCAACTCCGTTCTGTACCATGTCACAAATTTAGTGGTACTGGATATCAATGTGCTTCGTTTTATTGTGGAAGACTGGGTTCTCTGTCATCTTTATGAAACTTTGGTTATCACAAAAGATCACAGTAGCATCCATCTCTAGGTCAAAATAGACATGTCAACAACTTTCGAAGCCATATCGCTTCACAACTAGCGGAGCATGCTACAACGTACTCCACTTCTGTCGTACTAAGAGAAATACTGGATTTCTTCCTGCTTTGCCACAAAGTGATGGTTGAGCCCAAACTGAAACAACATCCTGAAGTGTTTTTTCTGTCCTTAAGGTATCTCATCATATGTTTTGTAGCTACAAGGCGAACACGTCTAGGCTCCACCAGATACTAACTCAAGGTGTTCATATCAAAGCATATATTTGGTCTGGTATTCATCAGATACATCAACGAACCAATCATTTGTATGTATATAGTAACATCAACTATTTATGATGAAGTATCAACCAATAACTTTAGATTCATCTCCATAGGAGTGGACATGGCTCTACAGTCGAATCTCTTCAGAATTTCCACAACATACTTTCCTTAATGAAGGAAGATATATTTTAGGCTTTTCCATACTTCAAGACCTAATAAATAGTGTATTGGGCCTGTTATCGCACGGTTTGTAGGAAAGGTCTAAAGAGCTTAAGTCAGGGCTTGAAACCGGCGTAACAAGAGCTTCCCCACCCACTGTCACCTCGATGGGGGGCTCTTTCTATTTAGGAGGGCTAGTCCAAGGGAGACGTCCCTATGCAATCTGGGTTCAAGAAGAGCTAAGGATAATGGATCAAGACA
>SNQJ01S0167223.1:20778-40592 GCA_010110895.2 Picea sitchensis | reverse complement strand
AAATCAGTTAACTATGGGAAATTCGAGTTCAAAGGTTGGCTGGTAAGACATGGAGGTGACTTGAAGTTGTAACAGAGTTATAAGTGTAGTTATGAGAGTTGTGAAGTAGTTTAACTCAGTTAAGTGAGTTAAGCCCAATTGTACTAGTTGTAACTAAACTTGCACTAGTGAGAGTTCAGTGAATTAATTATTAATTAATTCACAATCAGTGAACTCACATGCAATTGAAGATTCACCACGGTTAACTACATGCATGTTAGATCCAGTGGAGACCCAGTTGAGATAACAGGTGAAAGGGACAGTTTGGCTATTCGTTGTGATTTGAGTGAAGTGCACTCATGCAATCACACATGCAGTGGATATGCTCATGAGCATGTGAAAACTAGGTAATTCGAATTCATTGTGAGAATTCTAATTGCAGGGATTGTGCAGAGGAGGCAAGTTGTTTTGGAGACAGAGTATTGGCACATGAATTTGTCAATTTTTGTATGACAGTGTGAGACTATTGTATTGTACTGAGAGCTCTTGGATTAGAGTTTTGTATGAGATTGTTTCATGATCCATGATATACATAATATATGATAGTGGGGTTTTTAGCTTTACGCTTTCCCGGAATTTTTTTTGTGTTATGTGTTCTTGATATTTCACTTTGTGATCGTGGTTTAAATTTCCGCAAGAATATTAGTAGAAGCGATTATGTATTTAACAGTGGAATATAATTGTTAGATCAGGAGAATCGCAGGAAATACATTAATTGTATTGAAATTTCTACATAGCCCCCCCTTGCTTGGGGCTTCAGAGGCAGAGCCCCTAAAACATTTTTTGGGCGGTTTTTGGCACACGATTTTTTGGTTCTTGGTTTTCTAATACTAGTTAAGGAATTAAGGTTGTAATCTAATCCAGGTCAATGGATTAAGGTTTTGGATTCCATAGAATCATATATATTGTATTTGTAAATGTTGAAGTTAATATAATGAGAGTTAGAGGTGGGACTCTAAACATTTGTTGGTTTTCTCGGTTAAGGGTTTCCAGGGTAAATTTTTGATTACTATGTTTGATTGGTATTGTTTTCTTTCTATTTTATAAATAATCTATATGTTCATTTCTATACTGTAAATGTTTAAAACCTACAACCTAGACTATTTTAACACCTTGTACTTAGTGTCCAAGTGGCATCACTTATGCCAAGTCTATACCATGACAAATCCCAAGGTAATCCGATGAAGTTATTAGTAAAGTATTGTTATTTCAATGCATATAAGCCTTCACTTGCACATGTTTTCATATTGGATTTTGGAAAGGTTGACCTTGCATGCATGTTGGTGTATCAGGGTCTAATAGGGTCGAGACCTTATATCATTTTTTAAATATCTAGCCTTGGATATGTGTGTAGGCATAAGTCAAGGCACAAACAATGCTACACTAGATATTAAGTGTCATTTCAATGCACACACAATATTCATTTGCTAAACATGCCTTTCAATTTAATTTTCAAGTATAGCATTAAACCATAGTAGGATAGAGACCAATAATGAAAACAAATCAAGCAACATCTGCACTTATAACCGATAATTATGCATATATTCCAATTAGATGTGTTTGTGAATGCCCTTTAACCATAAAATCATCATGTAAAATAATCAAATCACAACCATAAAATCATCATGTAAAAACCACATGCAAGCCTACTATTAGGACATAATAATAATAATAATAATAATAATAAGCTTGCACTAATCATCCAATGATTTGTAATATAATGAACCAAATCATAAATATACCACGTGTATGACCCTAGAATAAATAGATTAGAAACCTCATATAATCAACCATGGAGCTCATATATCATCATATAAATCAAATAAATGAACTAGTAGGTGCTGCATTATGTTGTCATTGATGTCAAATGATTGGTGTCAAAGAGTTGATGTATTTTCATGGATTGATGTATAGATGGGATGATGTAAAGGTTGGTCATTGTTGTCTTTTCATGGCTGATAAGAAGTACCAAATGGATGAAATCCAAAGTGGTCCCCTTATGGTGAAAATCCTCATGGGAAGACGCTTTGTGAAGTCCAAATGGTTAAGTGGTTGAGTCATCCTAGATGTATGGTTAAGGAACCCAAGGATTGATTTTGGAATATTGTAATGAAGATACATGAATTTGTAAGTGAGACTACTCTATATGGATAGTGATTGTCATGCCATTTCTGGTGATATGTGGAATGCCACATAACTCCTCACGGTTAGAGAGTTATGACCCTATGAATTTGGAGAACCCTCATGTGTTGTCTAGAAGCTCATATAAGGTCAAAGAAGTAAAATTATTCTAGAAGCTCCTAGAAGATGTTGACAAGTCAAAGTGGTTAGTCATGGGTTAAGTGGTTGCAACAAGAAAACATTTAAAAATAAATTGGTTGCAATTAGATGTGGAGAAGTTACTATTTATGGAGAAATTGGGTTAGAAGTGGACAACGTGGGTTAGAAGTGGACAAGAGGTCAGAAGTGGGTTAGCCCCTAAAAGAAGGAAGTTGGTTAGAGTTGGTTAGATGAGGAAATTACTTGGAGAAGTATAAATAAGAGAGCAAGGGTCTCTTATGAGTATGATCTTTGAGCATATTGAATATCCAATTGTGAAATGTTATTTGGGAAGGTATTATTGATTGGAAAAATTCGCGGTAGAAAAATCGTGGCAGAAAAAGTGAGGCAAAAAAATCGCAACATAAAAAGTGTGGCAGAAAAAGTGCCATAGAAAAACCGCGACAGAAAAAGTGCAACAGAAAAAGCGCCGCAGAAAAAGCGTGACAAAAGAATCACGACAAAAGAATTGCGGCAGCAGAATCACGGAAACAAAATCATGACAACTTATGGTATTTGGTTTATGGAGAGTATGGTGTATTTCTAGAGGTATCTTGTTGGTTATCTTGGTGATATTTTTGAGAGTTGTCTTGGTGGGTAGATCTGATTTGGATGATGATATTGATGTGACAGGTTGTGTGGTGCATAGGTAATGCACTTGTGTTGGTATAGAATGTTGGTACAGTTTGACATATTGCTCTTTGTCTACAAGCTGGGTCTTATACTTGAGGGTTGGATTCCTCTTCTCAATTGGTACTGAGATTTGTAGGTTGATTTTTGCATTGAGAGTTGGTGCTCTTGTGGAGTTGTTTCTCTATTCAGTTGTTGCTGAAAACCCCCCCAAGGATTGTAGTCTGTAATATAAAAGTAAATTGTACATATATCTTGTGTTCCTTGTATTCTTCATGATGATGGTTTATTGATGATGTTTTTTGTTGAGATATGATTACATACAACTTGTTATAAATGAAAGTAATGGATGATGAGTAAATGGTGATTTCTAGATAAGGTATTTTGTAAAGGAGTAAAAAGAGCACTACACTAATTCACCCCCCTCTTAGTGTGGTCGATATGTCCAATAGTAGGTTGCGACATATCCATCGATACGATCTTAGTGCACACTAGGAGGATACCCTATAGCGCTTAGTAGGGGATCAAGGATGAATTATCACAAGACAATGTGAAATTTAGCATTTATCAAGTCTCTAGAGACCAACAAAATTTTTGATATATGGCTTCATTGTGATAATTTGTAATCATTCTCATGTTGACCATTTTTGGGTCAACATCTCGCAACACCACTTAATATGTTATGTTAAGGTCCTATCCTAACCTCCCTACTTTAGGCTACCTAGGAGTTAGTCAATTAATGTATGTGGTCATTGTCTTTGAATAAGGCCTGCTAGATAGTAATGGATAGTTATTAAATGTAAAAGGTTCCACCTTATAAGGCTCACTAGGTAGTTGGTACTCATCAATGATGGGTCCACAAGTAGTTAGACTATTGCGAATATATTTAAACAAAATAGGAGGATATGGAATGTTCTGTCGAGTATTTTTGTATTTGGAGCTTTTCTCGGTGAAAGGCCACCCCACCTTAAGAGGGTATTGAAAATTGTTTTTTTTTATTATTCTAATTATCATAATAAAATAAAAGGGTCTATTTCACACATTTCATCTAATTTGTGTCTTGTATCTAGTTTATTGCATTTATAATCTATGTATACATGGTTTTTGTTTAAAGTTGAAGGGTTAAGGAACACTACAAGTATTATGAGAGCTCTTTCTTTAGCCAACATGCCTCCAGATTTTAACATAATTTTTTAGGCTAGAGATGTGTTCCAACATCTTTAAATAACATAGAGATATTTCATTTAGCGAGTAAAACTATGGTCAAGGAAGAATACATGCAAAAAATACAAGTTATGTCACCTACTTGGACACTCTTGTAATCTTTGTTGTACCCATTTTAGTATTATGACATCAAAGAACACATGTATACATAATTATCTTCCACATACTCTCAAGTATATTGAAATCTCTTTAGGTGCACTTGAAACCAACCTTACATAAACATGTGGTCATCATGTTGCTATAGTACAATGAGAATAATAGGAGATTACTCTTGCATACCAGGGTATCGAGTAGTACAACTAAGGCTATAGTCTATCCTTCTTAGTTAGTGTTATGAAATTTCAACCAAGTATTATTGTTGGAAACCCTTCAATACATTAGAGAGATATAGCACTTGAAACTCCTTTGTCATTAGGGCCATGCAAACCCTAGACTCTATGGTGAGGCAATGGAATTCCTACATCTTTGCATCTAGAAGGAATTTGGAAATTTAGTTAGTGCACTAATATTCAACAGGGAGTAATACTCCCACCAACACTAAAAAAAAAGGATAAAAATATTATGGGTTCTCATTAATCCCCAGATAAACAGTTAGATATTGAGTTATTACATTTCTATTTTTATATTAGTGTTGTAGGCTAGACCCTTTAATTGTAATTATACCCTTTGTCTCCTATATACCAAGGAGACCCATTTTTAGAAATCATCTCATCTTGTACATTTTTTCTATTGTAAAAAGAGGTTTCCCTCTTAAAGAGGCTTCACATTCATTCTTCTCTTTCATTCTCAACATGTAGACTTACTTATTTTTCTCTATTTATGTTATTTTGGTGTTTGGAGCATAACATTTGGTTTCAAAGTATACGATGCTTGGTGTTGAGAAAACAATATGAAATGATCTTCTCAATCATTTTTAGATCTTGCTTGGCTAAATAAAGATAGACTGGAATATCACCCTATGTTTATAGCCATTAAAATTTGTATCCTAATTCACAAGTATTGATTACGAGTGCTTAGGCTGGTTTTTTCATAAATGAAAGCTTGCTGAAAAATTCATTATTTATGTAATTTTATGAATATAATAGATGTTGAAATAAATATAGAGACATAAGTAAAGACACCAAGTCAATAATAAAAACATATGAGACATAAATAAATCGTCTATTTCATTCCAATTCATCAAAATAATAATTCTCTTTACAAAATTCCTTGAGGAAGTTTTGGACCAAAGTCAAACTTAGATGTCCCTGATGAATCATACAAAAGGACTTCTGACAGAAAGTAAAAAACTAAACTTTAAAAGCTGGATTAACTTGCCACAGATTGCTGCCCACTCAACTATGCACAATAGCCTTTGTCAGTCATGAAATTTAATTCACAAATAGTCAAGTCTACACAGACTATCAAATATAGATCAACACCTCTAAAAAATAAGTGTCTGAATGATGTAATTCAACCTTTAATATTGTTATCTACAATAGGACCCTGCTATCACAAAAGAGAATTAGGATTCCAATGAATTAAATATGAATGAAAACTGAATTATCTCAACAAAAATCAAAGAGAAGACCTTAGTATGCTTCTCCTTCTATATCCCCTCTTGTTCCTCCTTTTCCTTTTTCCTTTAAGCCATTAGAATTAGTTGAAGTAGTTGAACTACTTCTTTAGTTAAGTTAACTAAAAATCAACCAACTTTTTAGTTAAGGGGGAAAAGTAATCAAATCATAATAAGGGTTTTTAATAAATAATAACTAGTAGGTGGGACCCCTTGTGACTCCCTTTAGTTCTTTAAAAATCATAACACAACTAGTTAATCAAAAAAAACATCCCTCCTTGTGAATCCCATCATAAATTTCATATTTGACAATTTATTTCAATGATAATTAAAATTATTTCCAAAAATATATTACCATATATCCAAAAATAGTGTGTTGTCCAAAATTTCATAAGTCAATTGTTCTCAACAATTAATAAATAAAAACTTAAAATCCATATTTTCCACTCTGGGAGGCAATATTTCCCTTGTTCTGTTTGTCACCTTTTGATCTCTCTGAATTTGCCTTAGGCTGTGTGGAGCCTTTAGGCCTAATCTCACTAATCACATGAGAGAAATCATCTCTCAAATGCATGTAGGAGGACATAGATTTGGTAGATTCATTTGAGGGCGAGGAAGGGGAAACAACGACTTTTCCTTTGTCAGGGGAATGGTGGGCCTCAGTCTTTAACCTTTTTCTTGCATGGGAAGAATGTACCAGTGAGTGGATAGGGGCAGCTTGGGAAATTTGATTAACAGGTGGAGGAGCATGTAGAGATAAGTTAGGCCAACCACGATGTCGGGAGATTGTTGGGTGTACAATCTCTTGCCATCCATCTTTTTCAGGGACTTCAGGTTGCAATGAAACATGAGGAGGCACTGGGATGCTAGGGACTTGTGGGGCTTAGAAGGGAAGTCTTTCAGGCCTAGGTTGAACCACTCCTTGCCCAATCTAGTTAAAAAATCTAGCTTGAAATAGCTGGCCTAACTCTTGCGAGTCTGCATCAAAGTGTATAGAGAACCTTGGCCTTCTAGGGCCCATGTTCCAATTTCCTCTTCCTTGGTTACCTCGACCATGAATACCTCTTCTGAAAAAGATCATTCCTGTATGCATTATTGATTAGCAAACAACTTCTTCAACAACCATACATGAAAACTTGTTTAAATATGAAATCAAATTTGGCTTAGCAACATATCAGACTCATGCAATCCAATCCAATCCATACAATTTTTTTAATAGTTGTCAATGAGCAAGGGGTGAATAAGGGTTTTGGGATACGTGAGGGGTTGTATTGAGAGAAAAATGTTAAAATGAGGGGGAAAAGATCATGATTACTGCTCACAACATCAAACAATCAACGGTATCGTAAATCAAAAGAATATATTATGGTAATTCATCCTTGCAATCCTTTAACTATCATAATACAAAAGTTATCTTAACTATAATTAAATTTTAGGAACATGGAGCGGATAGTGAATATGGGAAGGCGAGGGGATTGTAATGTGCGAAAAGTGAAATAATGGTAGGGAAAAGAGCAAATATTGTTCGTAAAATCAATTAAGCAATCCATAAAAAAGTTATGTATTCATTGCAAACGATCCAACACCAATTAAACAATTACTGTGACCAATTAAACAATTACTATGTGTTAAAACTTGTTCATTGTCCCACATTTAAATCTTCAACCTTTTTTATTAACACAGTGTATCATCATACTCAGAATCACTATGCCTTTCAACCTTCCCGTTAATATAATTCTTATTTCTTTTCATTTACTTCTCTTTTTAATTTAAAACAAACTCCATAGGAACACACACTCATATTGTTTCATCTCTATCCAACATATATTTTTATAAAATATCAACCAATGCTCATAATTCGTAATTTCCCAAATCAAACATAGACACGAGTCTTTTCCTAAGTTGAATAGACTCTTTCAAAACCTGCCCGATTTCATTCTTTTGATAGTATTAAAAAATAATTTGCAATGAAACCATACTACAAAACCCGTGCTTCATCTATGATGGTGCAATAAAAAAAAAACGATGCACGATGTCTCCATAAACCATACACAGTAAACAACCAAGTTTCATCATCAATTTTCCAAATTGTAATGATCCTGATAGGGACAAATTAAACACACAACAACCACCAACTTCAATTGATACCACACTGTAGGAACACATAGACCAACGCATAACGAAAATAGGCATCCCCGTGACTGCACATTACCATTTACTCCCAATCAACGAATTTAATAAAAAGAATGAGATGGGTTATCAATTTAACTGTCACAACAAAAGGAGTCAACGACTATATACCAATTCTCATTTACAAATTACAACTTTCCAACAACCCGATCAAACATAGATGAGACAAATATCAAAGCCATTGTCAAAACCACTTAGCCAATTTATGATAGTCAACAAGATACCTGACAAGAGTGCGACTGGTTAGGGTTATCCAAATCAGGCTTTGTAGCCATGAACACAAGAAATAATCAAGAGTCCGCTTGGTCACCAAAACATAGTGAGACTGTAGGTCAGACAATCAACATTAGGTACAAAACCTTCGAAACAAACATGGTGGAACCACAAGCTTTTATAACTCCTATCTTGTAAAATAGTGTGACAGTTCAACACCAGGTAGGGTAGGAAACAATGCAAAGGAGAAAATATTTCTCACTGGACAACAACCAATACCAAGAACGCACAGAGGCATAACCCTCGCATTTTTCCCAATAGCCGAACCAATTTATAACATTGTTGATGGAAATGAAGACCCCAGGTATTACCAACAACCCTAAAGCATACTTCTTGGCATAATTTCCACCCCATAACCAATTGTGCTGATGCCAATACCACAAAATAAGTCCACGACCAGGTGAAAAAACCCACAAACATGGGTTTGGAGGATACACAGTGACCAAAAGGAGTTCAAAACATACACAACGATGCCATAACAACCAAATACAACTGGGTATGGTTACCATTAATTGTGAGGAGTCGACCAACAAGGCTAAACAGAGCAGAACCCTCCAAAAAAATACCCATAACTACTTAAAACACCAGTGAGGCATCATCATTTCCACCACACAGAATAACCAATGAATTCACAACTTCAACCATCAATTTTTCCTTTTGCAAACGAATAACCACATAGTCATTGCAGAGAAAACACCCACGCTTTTACATAGTTTCCAATCTCAATAAAACACAAACCAACACATTACTGAGCCAATGCTCATTTCATACACAGAGTGAATTCATAGATGGGTGAAAAGAAATCAATGTCTTTAAAAAAGGGCAAGCTGGTCGAGTAGTTCCTTCTGGGCCTGAATCTCAGAGCTTAACCACAACAAAACCAAATGAATAATAACTATGCTAGGGTGACGACCCAGTGGGAGAAGTATGGAGTGACGTGCATTTACTGCACATCGCTTCCATCCTCCACTCCATTCAATTTCATAGTACACGACAACCAGCCAAAACAATACCATTAATCCCATGCCATTAATTCCATGCATCAAAACTTGCACATATTGCTTACCAATTGCGCCACCCCAATCCATATTAACCATTGCCAAAACCATACCATAACATATATCGAATGCGCCCAATATAACTCAATATAAATTGTATAGCCACTAACCATTGCTAGTTAGGACTAACACTAATTCCTTTTATTTTATTTGCACATAGCATAGCACAATATAGTATAGTTCTTCTTCTTGGATTTTTTTTCATAAGTTTCTTTCCATTTCTTTTGTTTCTTGTTGTTACTAACATGTGTCTTGTGCAGGTGTAACATTTAATGAATCATGATGACAATATCCAATGTAATAACAGTAAATATAAGCCATTCATAACACTAAATTTAGATCTTAGAATAACGAAACCAACACATAAAATGCATTATCCATCTTCCATTTTGTCGCAAACAAAACCAAGACTGCATCATCAATCATATAGAACCCTGTAAGAAACATAAAAAAAACAAGATAAAATGTGTGATAATACTATCTCTAAGCCTCCATTCTACAAGGGGGTCCCACCTACTAGTATTATATATCATTAGGACAATTTAAATAATAGGCTTTAGCAATACTTTGCGGGCGAAATCCTCGTTGCGATTTTTATCGTCAAGAAACTGGCAACTCCACAGGGAAATTTGTTTCCAACAGATTAAGAACTCAAAATGTATGGTCTTGTAGACCAAGAACAATGGATCATGAATGTATAACCAAAATGATTATGCAACAGGGGGAAGTGAGCGGATTTAACGGAAAAATGACCAGGAATTTGGAAATAACTCATGAAAAATGTTAAGTATGAGGGGGTTTATCCCTGTATGCATAATCATTCAACCTGAATTTTCTCTTGACTTCAAGGAGAAAAAAAATTCTGGACTTTCTCTTTTAACTCTCAAATGGATGAAGAAATGGAAAGCATAAGAGGGAGATAACCAATTTCTTTATAAGACAACGGTGAAAGTAGATAACAAATTCAATTATGCTTTCAGGGGGAACATCGTAATATCTTTGTAAGATTGATTGTTATTGACTAAAAATACCTCGCAGGAGTGTCACTGTGGCAGAACTGATCCAACATCTTATTCTTGACCAAAATTAAACTTAAAAGATGAAAATAAATAAAATTCATGATAGAAATGGGTCTGCGAAATAAAAAACAACAGGAATAAAATGACAGAATTGCAAAAGAAACATGGAACTATTAAAAGGAAAGAAAAAAATAAGCTACTGTAAAAGCAGAATTGAAAAGTAGTGGTGAAAATGAAAACATAACTAGTCTACTAATATACAAAAAATCCAAATAGTGTTAAAACTTTGCAAGTTGGTTCCACGTAGTGTTTTAAGTGAGAATCGTTAGTGTTGTAGGAAAAAAATCGCTCCTGTAAATATTTTAGAATGGAAGAGTTGGTACCCAGGACAAAAGCAATCTTGAAGGGACCTAACCATAATTTTTGAAATTTTGAGTGAATTGATAGCCCTTTAAAGTATACGATTATATCACCAAGATAGACATGAATAATCTTACCGATCAAATTGTCGAAATTTATTTGCACAGGTCTTTTAAAAGTGGTACTCGCATCAGATAAGATAGAAGGCATACGTTCATATGTCAAGGTACCCCAATGAGTAATAAATGTGGTTTTGTATTTATCTGCCTCTTTTACCTTGATTTGATTGTAACCCGAAAAACCGTCAAGTAAGGACATCATCTGTGACCCTGCAACTTGCTGCAAAATCATTTCCATTTTAGGGAGAAGAAAGTGATATTTTATACTAGCCCAATTTAATGCGCGAAAGTCAACGCATAATATTATATGACCGGTTTCTTTCCGAATAGGAACCAAATTGGAAACCCATTCAGAATACTTGACTGGAAAGATGATTCCAGCCTTCAAGAGTTTTTCCAACTCCTTTCGAATAGTTATTTCCAGTCCAGGGTTGATAGGTCTTTGTTTTTTCCTGACTGGTTTTATGCCTTCCTTGATGGGAATGGAATGATTTATAAGAGCAGGATCAAAACCACGAAGATCCTCATAGGACCAAGCAAAAACGTCTTGAAATTTTCCAAGCAGTTTGGAAAACTTCATTTTCTCTTCATGAGAACATTGGGCACCTATTTTAACATTCTTTGGAGACTCGGGTGTCTCAATGTTCAAGGATATGGTTTCACCCACCTTCCTTTTCGACTCCTCTTCTTTATGTTTCTCTTTATTTCCTACATCACTCGATGAAAATGAACTCTCTAGAGGAGTCAAGCCTTTAGGAATCTTTTTATCTTCTATGGATATAATTTCCTTGGGCTTATAAGGTGTTGGATCATGTTGTCATTGATGCCAATAGTTTGATTGATTGATGTCAAAGGATTGATTGATTAATGATTGATGAAAAAAGTATATTTATTGTCCTTGATGAGAATGATAGATGTCAAAGTGGAAACCAATTGATAAAGATGGATCATTGATATGATGCATAGATGACGATGGATCAATGAGTTGTCATTGATATAGGATGATGAATAGTTTGTTTGATGAAAATTATTGTCTTATCATGATTGATAAGGTGCACAAATGGATGAACTCCAAAGTGGTCCCCTTATGGTGAAAACCCTCACGGGAAGACGCTTTGTGGATTGATTTATCCTAGAAGAATGGTTGGAGGACCCATGCTTGTATGTGGAATAATAAGATGAATATCAATGAAGTTGTTGGTGAAACTATCCTCGATGGATAGTGCTTGTCATGCCATTTCTGGTGGTATGTGGAATGTCACATAACTCCTCACGGTTTGAGAGTTATGGATTTACGAAGTTGAAGGACCCCCATATGATGACTTGAAGCCCCAAAAGTTCAAAGAAGTCAAAGTGCTTGAAAAGAAGAAATCATTATTTAAATGATAAAGTCAAGTGAGAAAGTCAAGGTGGATGATTTAAATAATAAAGTAAGGTGATAAAATCAAGAAGGAATATTTAAATGATAAAGTATTGGAGAAATTTCTATTTATGGAAAGTGGTTAACCCTAAAATAAGGAAAGTAGGTTAAGTGACCTTGAAATGGGTTAAGTGACCTAAAAATGGGTTAAGTGACCTAGAGGACGAAAGTATAAATAAGATAGCTATGGTCTCTTGTAGATCATCCTTTTTGTGGATCAATGGAAAGCTTCTTGTGAATATCTTTTGGAGTATTGATGGAGAGCTTCTTGTGAGAGCAACTTATTGGTATGGATCTCTTGAGAATGATTGAAGATCTATTATTAGGAAAGAGCGAGAGGAGGATCTCATGGACACATCAAAGTTTCGGAAATGTCAGATATCTTGACGACAAAATTCTCGGAGCTTCAGAAACCCTAGTTTCTGAGGTATACACGGGCTATCTGTGTGTAAGGTGCATATACAATGAAGGTATACATGGGATGACTGTGTACACGGAGCATATAGTGGATAAAATCATGGAGATTTGTGTTTGAGCTGGTGCTAAGCTCTTGGATGATGAGGCAGGTTCCAGATCTGCATTCTATGGGCTCAGATCTATCACCGAGACACTGGTATGGTTACATTATTGTCTTGATGGATACTATTGTTTGATGTGTTGTGAATGCTTAGGGAATTCTTGGTATGGATTCTAAGATATGGTTTAGTTTGGATGATTTGGTTGATGGAGTGATCAGTACTCTTGTGATTCAGTGGTGACATGATTGCTGTGGTATACTAGTTGTTTATACATGATTGAGATAGCATTCATATTGATTTGTTGTGGAGCATGAGCAAGCTATTGGAGAGCTTGGATGTGTTGTGACTGGCTCATGGTCAGATTGGACAGTCAGAGACAAAAGAGAATGATATATTGATTGCAGAGAATCAAAGTTGATCTTGAAGGACAAACCTTAACAGATCAGAAAGTATACGCAGGTTGTTGTATACACTGACCGCGTGCATATGCGGGCTGTAGTGAGCCAGGGCACGTGCACACACTGGCTGCACTACTGACAAGTCACGTACATGTTGACAAATTGATATCTATTGAGGATTGTTGCCTCATCTCAATTGGTGCTGAGGGTGTAAGATGAGTCTTGCATTATAGAGATGGTGCTCTTGTAGAGTTGTACTCTATTCAGTTGTTGCTGATAAACCCCCAAATTGTTGTCCATAATAAAAAGAAAAATTGTACATACATCTTGTGTTCTTTGTGTTCTTTGTGGTGATGACTTGTTGATGATATATTGCTGATATATATTCTCATCTAACTGGTTGTAAATGACAACAATGGGTAATGAATAAATGTTAAATGTTAACTAAGAAGTTTTTGTGTAAGAGGGAAGTTTTGGAAAAAAGATCCCCACACTCATTCACCCTCCCTCTAAGTGTGGTAGGTGTGTCCAACATAAGGTTCATTTTGAATTAAAGAACATATGATCTGATCGCTAGGGAATACATACCATGATTCTATATTGTCAGGGATATGTGGACAATATAGAGATTGAAAAGTACAATTAGGTCTGTGTGGAAGAAGTTGTCGATTAGGAGAGGCTGCAAAAATAACTAATTGATATACCATTGAGTTCAATTCCCTCTTAACATGAGTAATGCTGAAAGATAATAGGTTTGAGATAAGTTCCCAAACAATTTGGGTGTATTGTTTCATCAACTTATTGCTAGGAAAGTATATCTTACATACAAGGTTCACAACAAGATCAGAATCCCCAAAAACTGTAAGGTGACCACAACCTAGATTATAGGTGTTTTCAATGCCTAATAATAAAGCTTCGAATTCAGTGACATTGTTTGTGCAAGAAAACTCCAACCTGTAAGAAAAGTTATGAATTTTCCCCACAGGAGAGTACAAGATTATGTCGGTTCCATTACCTTCACTAGAGCATGAACCATCAAAGTGCATGTGCCACATACCATTATCTAAATCGATTTGTTCCAAGGGAATGTTATCCTCCTCAACAAATATGGAATAAACCCCTAGGTCCTCTTCGATATAGTTCACATTAGGTTGTGGGACACTCTCTATGTAAGGTGAAATCCTTCCCTCTCTAAGGACTATAATGTTTTTACCATTCTGAGGAATGAATAAGTGTGTCTCGTCGAGTGAGAGGTATCCACCCGTCAAAGCTTGACAATCTCTTCCCAATATGATTGAGTAATTTCTTATTGACATATCAATTAACTGAATACTAAGGGTTGTCCTTAATTCAGGGTGTGTGCACAAAACTAAGGTCACATAATTAATCTCACCTATGGTCGTTTGTTGTATACTATTATAAGAGAACACACTTCTAGTGTTTTCATTTGTACAAGACAAGCCTAACTCTTCCATTATAATCTTTGACATTACACTTGGGCCCGAACTGCCATCAATGAGGCAATAATGAGTGATCTTATCCATAATTTTTACATAAATATAAAAAGGGGGATTTTTACAGGGTATCTAAAGTTATCTACACCTACTTTATTTACAGACAAATCCTCTTCATTTACCTCTCCAAAGAGGTTGGCTACAACAAAATATTTTCCTTCCATGAATTGTTTCAGATGCCTCTGTTGTTCAAGGATGACAACCATGTCCAGAAGGGTTGCATCTGCTTTGATGTTGGCCAACTGATTTAGGAAATTGTATTTGTAAGAGGTGAGAGGGGGAGTAATTCCTTGACTATCAGGAACCTTAGGAACCTGAACAGTAGTAGCTAGTGAGGATGAGCTCGGGCTAGAAGAATTGCGGGAAGGATCATATTTACCTTTGAGAGCATAGGATTGGTTTCTAGTATTGATGATCATGACATCGTCTGGCTTTGAAAAATATAGGACAACGATAGTAGTTTCTGGTCTTTTACCAAATATCTTATCTCTAGCACTCTTCCTTACCTCACATGTGGTTTCCTCGTGGTGTTCCTCACAAAAGTTACACCAACTTCGAGGCATGATAGCTTTAGGCTGAAAATTATTTTCAATTGGACATCTAAAGGGTGGTGCAGAAGAGGATGAAGCTACAGGGGTGATAGGGGAGACATTTCCCTTTCGCTCATACGCTATCATATGATTATTCATATCTTGTACTAGCTATAAGAGGGTGGACATGTCTATCTTTTTCACTGATTCTCCCTAAGGAAGACTTGTTCTTTCGAGCTGTTCTTCATACTACAAACACATATGAAGAGTCGAACTGAGGTTATCAATGGATTTTTCCTCGAGCCTATGACGATAGGGGGAAGGTAATGCATTATAATAATGCATGAAAGTGGCTTGGTTATGAGGTCGAATGAGTTCAGGGATTTGATTGTATAACTTAGTGAAACACAAGTTGAAGGACTTGATGGTCTCACCATATTTATAGGCGATGTTATTGTACTCCCGTAACTGCTCAACTGGGATTTTAGATTGTCCATAGGTGGATTTGAACCAATAGACTAACTCCTCCCAAGTAGACAGAATCGTAGGAGGAAGGTCAAAGAAATTGGCCGCAGCCTTTCTTTCCAAGGAATTGACAAATAAGCGCATGCAAGTATCATTGTCATTGGCTCCTATGTTGTGACAAGCATTAGAAAATGCCACCAGGTGTTCATTTGTAGTGACAATTGTTGACGATAAAAATCACAATGAGGATTTTTCCCACAAAGCATTGCTAAATCCTATTATTATAAGCTAACGATATATATAATACTAGTAGGTGGGACCCCCTTGTAGATTGGGAGATCAGATCTGGTTCTTATTTCATGTTTATGCTGTTGTTCGACATTGCTTACAATGTTCTACATGATTGATGAAATCTTGGTTTTATTTGTGACATAATAGAAGATGGATAATGCCTATTATGTGTTGTTTGTAATTTCTCTAAGCTCTAAATTCCATGTTGTGTGAATGGCTTATATCCACTGTTATCACATTTCTATTAGCGCCATTATTTGTTACATGTTGCACCTGCACAAAACACATGTTAGTCATGAAAAAAGATAAAAGAAATATGGAACAAATCCAATGAAAAAAAAGGCTATCCTATACTATGCTATGCTATACTACATTATATGCAAATGAAATTAAAAGGATTGTTATTATTCCTAGCTAACAAAGTTAGTGGCTATATGATTTATTGAGTTATATGAAAACATGTTTGATATGCGTTATGGTATAGTTGGAAATGGTTAAATGTGATATGGGGTGGCCCATTTGACAAGTGATGGATGTTTTTTTTTTGTTTGTTAATTTGTGCGGGACCTGTTGGCTACACGATTAACTTGTGGCTTGAGAAACTGCGACTCAAGGGCATCTAAGCCATCAAAATCACCCGGGGATCGCACCCGGCCTGAGCCACACCAACCCTTAACATGGTTGAATTTTTTGTCCCCTCAGGTTTCGAACCGGTGACTTTAACAACACGGAGTGGCTTAACAACACACTCCGTCACCGACTGTCCTACACCTCGGGGACGACAAGTGATGGATGTTAAGTTCGATGCATAGATTAATTAAATGGATTAATGGAGGGCTGGCTGGTGTGTACTAAGGAATTGAATGAGTGGAGGATGGAGGCGATGTGCATTTACTGCATGTCAGTCCATACCTATTCCACTAGCCGTCACCCTAGCTTGGCTATTGTTCAATTGTGTTTCTTTGTGGTTAAGCTCCGATATTCAGGCAAGGGGAAGAATTGCTTGACCAAGCTCGCGTTTTTAAGGATTTTTGGTTATAGGTATGTATTTTTCGCCATCCATGAACTCAATTTGGTTATGAAATAGATATTGGCTCGATGATGTGTGAGTCTGTTCTTTTCTTGAGACCGACAACTGTGTGAACTTGTGAGATTTCTATGGAATGGTTAGTTATGTGTATTCATTGTAAATGGAAGGATTGGATAGTTGAAGTCACGTTTCATTGATATTTTTGTGTGATATAAGCCACAAAGGCTCTCTGTTGTCTTATGGGTTTTTCCTGGAGGGTTTCATTCAGTCCATACTTGCTGACTGTCTCCACATAGTTCTTACAAACATACCCAATCGTATTTGGTTATTGCATTTGATTTTGAACCATCGTGGGTCACTGTTATCATTTTCACCTGGTCGTAGATTCCTATATGATTGTGGTTTCTGCACAGTTGGTTTGGGTGGCTATTATGCCAAGATGCTGGCTTTAGGGTTGTTTGTTATTTCATGGCCCTATTTTATGTCAGCATTAATTCAGGTTGATTGAGAAACTAGGAGGGTTATACCCTGTGTGTTCTCAGTGTTATTACAAGCCAACAAGAAGACTCTACTCCTCTGTTCATACTCTCTCCTATCTGGAAAAATTTCACCCCGTCTAACAAAGCTATTGGTGATATGGCTTGTGTTTCCACCATGTTGTCTCAAAAGTTTCTGACCTGTTGTTGGTGGTCGACTCCAACCTTCTTGTGTTGGTTCCACAGAGCGAACCCTTGATTATTCAAAGCTCGATTTTAATATATGGAGCCAGTTATATCCTGTCGGTATATTGTTGACTGATATGAGTTGGTGGGGTATCGTCGATAGTGGTTGATTGTTGGCTCGTCTCTATTGATAATGTTAACAATGGTTTTGGTTATTGGTATCTATTCACTACATTTTTTATTATAACAATCGAATCGATAGCTCAACATGGTTAATTGGTTGATTTGAGAAATGGGATTGGATATACAGTCGTTGTCTCTTGTTTTGTAAGCAATAGGACTATTAACCCATCATTAGTTTATAGTTTCTTAAGTCACAACGATGCTTCGTGCGTGATGCGTTGGTATGTGTGGGTTTCCTACAACATGTTTAAGTTGAAATGGTGGTTAATGTTACTGTGTGTTTTAATTGCCAATTGAGAGTTTTGCAATTTAAAATCGTGATAGTTGTGACATGGCTGTCCACTGTATATGTTTATGGATATTGTTGATTACACCATCAAATATGGGCATGGGTTTTATAACAGTATGATTTCATTTACAATTTGATTATTAAATTGATTAGAGGAATGAAATCAGGCACAATTTTTGTGTCTATGTTTGATTCAGGAAATAATTCATGGATAGTGGTTGATGTTTTGATGTTGAACAGAGTGGAAACAAGTGACTGTGTGTTCATTTGGAAAATATTTTAAACATTAAATGGGACAAATAATAAGAAACAAAACTCTTATGAAGATTATTTTGGAAGGAATATTGTTTTGAGTTTGATGACACTGGGTTAAAAATTTAATTGCAAAGAGTGAGCAAGTTAATACACATAAATGATTAAATTATACAGAGTAGTTTTTTAATTGATCACAGTGATTATTTGGTGAGTGTTGGATCTTTTGCATTTAATATAGAACGGTTTTATGGATTACTTAATTAATTCTATGAACAATATCCACTCTCTTTCCCTATCATTATTCCAATTTTCACTAATTACAATTCCCTCGCCTTCCCATATTCATTACTCACTCCCTGTTCCTAAAATTTAATTACAGTTAAGAGGATCTCTGTGTTGTGACAATTTAATATCACATGGATGGATTACAATGATATGTTCTTTGGTTTACATTTTAGTTGATTGTTGTTGTCAGTGAGTAGTAACCATGTCTTTTCCCCTCATTTTAACATGTTTATCTCAATACAAACCCCTCACATATCCCAGAACCTTTGTTCACCCCCCGCTCATTGACAACGGTTAAACAATTTGTATGGATTGTATTGCATGAGTCTGATATGTTACTGAGCCAAAATGTATTTCATATTTTAAAAGAGTTGTCATGTATGGTTGTTAAAGAAATTATTTTCTAATCAATCATGTATACATGAATGAGATTTTTTCGTCGATTTAGCCATGGCAGAGGTAACCAAGGAAGAGGTAATTGGAAAAAGGGCCCAAGAAGGCCAAGATTCTCCATTCACTTTGATGCCGACTCGCAAGAGTTAGGCCAACTATTTTAGGCTAGGTTTTTCAATTGGATTGGGCAAGGAATGGTCCAACCTAGGCCTGAAAGGCCTCCTTTCCAAGCTCCACAAGCCCCTGGTATTCCCGTGACCCTTGATGTCTCATTGCAACTCAAGGTTCCCGAAAACTACAGATGGCAAGAGATTGTCCACCCGACAGTCTCCCAACATCCTGGCTAGCCCAATTTGTATTTAACTTCTCCTCCGCCTATCAATCAGATTGTCCAAGCTTCCCCTGTTTACTCACCAGTTCAATCTTCCCATGCTAGAAGAAGGTTGAAAACCAAGGCCCACCATGCCCCTGACAAAGGAAAAGCCATTGTTGCCCCTTCCTCACCCTCCAATGTCTTTGATAAATCCGTGTCCTCCTGGATGCATTTGAGGGACGATTGTTCTCATGTGATCAACGAGATTAGGCCTAAAGGCTCAGCACAACCAAAGGAAAATTAAAAGAGATCAAAAGGTGACAACAACAACAAGGGAAGGATTGCATATTAGAGTGGAAAATATGGATTTTAAGTTTTATTTTACTTATTGTTGATGATAGTTGATTTCAGAAGTTTTGGAAAACATGTTTTTTTTTTTTGGATATATGAGTAATGTATTTTTGAAACTAATTATAAATATC
>SNQJ01S0167223.1:10527-20768 GCA_010110895.2 Picea sitchensis | reverse complement strand
GATTGTTAAGAGCTAAAGGGGAGTCACAAGGGGTCCCACCTACTAGTTATTATTTATTTAAAACCCTTATTATGAATTATTACTTCCCCCCCTAACTAAAAAGTTGGTTGAGTTTTTAGTTAACTAAATTAATGAGGTAGCTCAACTACTTCAACCAATTCTAATTTTCTTAAAGGCAAAAGGAAAGGGAGGAATAGAGGGAGGATAGACAGAGAGGCATACTAAGGTTTTCTCTTTGAGTTTGTGTTGATATAGTTCAGCTTTCATTCATTCTTTAATTTATCATAAGCCTAATTCTCTTTTATGATAGCAGGGTTTTATTGTAGACAACAAGATTCAGGGTTGAATTACATTATTCAGACACTTGTTTTTCAGAGGTGTTGATCTATCTTTTATAGTCTGTGTAGACTTGTCTGTTTGTGAATTAGTTTTCATTATTGACAAAGGCTATTGTGGAGATTCGAGTGGCCAACAATCTATGGCAAGTTTATCCAGCTTTTAGAGTTCAATTTTTTATTTTTTGTCAAAGGTCCTTTTGTATGTTTCATCGGGGACGTTTAAGTTTGACTTTATTCCAAAACTTCTTCACGATTTTTTTTAAAGAGAACGACTCTTGATGAATTGGAATGAAATAAAGGATTGATTTATGTCTCATTTGTCTTGGTTATCGACTTGGTGTCTTTACTTCTGTCTCTATATTTATTTCAGCATCTATTACGTTAAAAAAAACACATAAATAATGAATTTTTCAGCAAGCTTTTATTTATAAAAAAACATCCTAAGCACTTGTAATCAATACTTGTGAGTTAGGATATTAATTTTGATGGCTATAAACATAGGGTGATATTCTCGTCTTTTTTTCTTTATCCAAGTAGAATTTGAAAATGCTTGAGTAAGATCAATTTCATATCTTTTCCTCAACATTTATTTGGCGACCATACTAGGGAGATCTTCAATATCTCTCTGGTTAGTTTTTATGCTTGATTTGCATTGAATACATATATTTTTCTGATTTTAATTCTTTGACTATTTTATTTTTAATGACTGTGCCTATTGCAAGGCAGCCCAATATTGAGCCTAGTCTTAAAGATCAGACCAACATTGCTTTGAACTTGGTCAACACCATTTTAGACATTGCCAATACTCATGTTGAGCTTAATCATTCATGGGCAACAATTGAACGAGATATTAGTGCCCAAGAACGTTTGGAAGCTAGACGTAGACATCCTAGAAATCAACATTAACCTTCTTGTTCCTTCGGTTTTGGACTAACTTTCATGTCCTTAGACTCTCGTGTTTCTAGAAGAAGAAGAGGCTTATCACCTGAAATTAATCCTATTGCTGAAATAGGAAGAAGGAACATTGTGTTGTCAACCCAACAAAGTGATCTAAGGAGAAATTTGTCGGATTCATTCAGTTTGTCTTTTTATCCCTCACCTATCATCAACAATATGGCATCTAGTGGTGGCTCTGGTGGCACTGAAATTGCTTCCTCCTCTCAGTCTTCATCTTCGTCAGTGATTGGTAGCTTATATAGCCACCATATCGACGTCCAATCTACCACAAATCCCACCAAAGTCATTAAAAAGTATGGACTTTTTCAGTTTGAAGAAGATTACACAACCACACCATGGCATGTGTCCTCTCCTCTTAACCTAGCACCTGCTACTCGTCTACTTCCTAAATTCAAAGAGAATCTCCCTAGGTTTTTGGGAAATATCACTATCACTACAAACAAACAACTGGTGGCATTTTCTAATGCTTGTCACAACATAGGGGCCAATGATAACGATACTTGCATGCACTTATTTGTTAATTCCTTGGAAGGAAAGGCTGCGACCAATTTCTTTGACCTTCCTCCTAAGATATTTTCTACTTGGGAGGAGTTAATATATTGGTTCAGATCTAATTATGGTCAATCTAAAAGCCCAACCGATAATTTTCGGGAATACAATAACATTGCCTATAAGGATGTTGATACCACCAAGTCCTTCAACTTGCATTTCACTAAGTTATACAACCAAATCCCTGAACTCATTCGACCTCAAAACCAAGACGCTTTCATGCATTATTACAATGCATTACCTTCCCCCTACCATCACAGGCTTGAGGAAAAATCCATCGATAATCTCGGTTCCGCTCTGCATACTTGTTTAGAGTATGAAGAACAACTTGAAAGAACAGGTCTTTCCCAGGGAGAATTGGTTAAACAAACAGACATGTCCGCCCTCTTACAACTAGTACAAGATATGAATAATCGTATGATAGCATATGAGAGAAAAGGAACTGTCTCCCCTCTCATCCCTGTAGCTTCATCCTCTTCTGCACCCCTCTTTAGAAATCCAATTGAAATTAATTTTCAGCCTAAAGCTATCTTGCCCCGAAGTTGGTGTAACTTTCGTGAGGAAGACCACGAGGAAGCCACATGTGAGGTAAGGAAGAGTGCTAGAGATAAGATATTTGGTAAAAGACCAGCAACTACCATCGTTGTCCTAGATTTTGCAGAGCCAGAAGATGTCATGATCATCAATAATTGGAACAAATCATATGTTCCCAAAGGCAAATTTAACCCTCCCCATAATTCTTCTAGCCTGAGCTCATCCTCACTCGCTGCTACTGTTCAGTTTCCTAAAGTTCCTGACAGTCAAGGAACAACTTCTCCTCTCCCCTCTCCCAAGTACAATATCTTGAATCAGTTGGCCAACATCAAAGTAGATGCAATCCTTCTGGACATGGTTGTTGTCCCTGAATAACATATGCATTTGAAACAATTCATGGAAGGAAAAGCTTCTATTGTAGCCAATATTTATGAAGAGGTAAACAAAGAGGATTCATCTGTAAATAAAGTAGGTGTACATAACTTTAGATACCTTGTAAAAAATCCCCCTTTTTATATTTCTGTAAATATTATGGATAATCACCCATTGTTGCCTCATTGATGGCTGTTCAGGCCCAAGTGTGATGTCGAAGATTATTATGGAAGATATAGGCTTGTCTTGTACAAATGAAAACGCCATAAGCATGCTCTCTTATAATAGTCTACAACAAATGACCATAGGCAAGATTAAACATGTGACCTTAGTTTTTTGCACACATCCTGAAATAAGGATAACCCTTAGCATTCAGGTAATTGATATGCTAGTAAGAAATTACTCAATCATCTTGGGAAGATATTTGCAAGCATTGACGGGTGGATACCTCTCACTCGACGAGACACATTTATTCGTTCCTCGGAATGGTAAAAACATTATAGTCCTTAGAGAGGGAAGGATTTCACCTTACGTAGAGAGTTTCCCACAACCTAATGTGAACTATATCGAAGATGACCTAGGAGTGTATTCCATATTTTTTGAGGAGGATAATATTCCCTTGGAACAAATTGATTTATAAAATGGCATGTGGCACATGCACTTTGATGGTTCATGCTCTAATGAAGGTAATGGAGATGGAATTATCTTGATTTCTCCTGTAGGGAAAATTCATAACTTGTCTTACAGGTTGGAGTTTGCTTGCACGAACAATGTCACTGAATTCAAATATTTATTATTAGTGATGCAGGAGCATCACAAGCGAGCCAGTAAAACAAGCGCAAAGGCAAGGACAATTGGAATTGCACCAACACACGTTTTGAGAACATTTTGAATTTCAAAGGATAAAGAATTAATGAAATACTTGAAAGGATGTATTTGCATTTATGTTTTGGAGATTGTAAATAGATCTTGAGCGTTTCTCTCATCTGTCGGATATGGAGGTATTTAATTATAATGAATGTAAAGTAGATATATTTTAATTTCAATTAGATATCTAGAGCTGTAAGAGGGAAAACTATAGAAAGCTCCCTCGTAGGTATTGTATTGTAATAAGTTATTCTCATTGTAATCATAAGAAGTAGAGCAAGAAAACAGGAGAGTAGAAGAACAGAGACTGTAGGAATCCTATAAGCAGATAGTTGTTGCTATTGAACCCATGTACATATGCACTTGGATTAATATCAAGAAGCTTTGATCCAATTTCATGGTGTTTTTATGCATTCCGTTTACATCTTTGAATGGTATGTTTACAGTCTGTCTATATTATCTGTTATGCATGTGTTTCCAATGCTATGTGTGTATATTCTCTTGATTTCATGTTGAATGTATGAAGTCAGTGAGAAGTGAAGTATAAGTTTCAATTTTTTCTCTTCTTGAGAAATTCTGCAAGGAGTGCAGTGAGAGTGTGCAAGAGTGCGTTGATGAAGTTCAGAGTTTTNTCAAAGAAGCTCAGGAGGGATATCGGTGTTCTTATACCAACAGAAGTGCAGGTATAACACTGAGCCATGCAAAGTGTGCGCAGGTTGGCGGAAGTCTTAGACTTTACCAACCAAGGAAGAAGGTCGAAAAACTGCTATTGTAGGGAAGTGCACAGAGTTGGAGGCAGTGAATAACCAAGGGTTATTGTGAATGACACAAGGAGTGCATGCAAGAATAATTTAGAAATACTTGAGTTTGTAGCAAAACAAATCTCAAGAAGGATATATATTTGGAAGGAGTTCGAAGGCGAGACGAGTATTGGAGCCATCTTGCAGAAGCCAATTTCAGAAGGGAAAAGATGCCAAGCTGTTCGGCTAGAAGTCTTTGAGAAGCCTGAATGAACAGTCGAAATTCTCAGAGGGAGAATTACGAAGTTCTATGGGTTGTTGGATCTCGTAGACCAATGGGGAGATTAAGGCTGAGTGTCTTTCAACACTTTCAATTTCAAGAGGGATAGTGGCCATTGGATCCGGATTAACAAGGGTCACTGATCTCATGTTCGAATTCACGCTATTTTGGAAGTTAGGGCATGGAGGACTTTGTGACCAGAGTCGAGAGTTGTGAACTCTTGATCCACGAAGTCCTGATAGAAGAAAGACTGTCAGATCATGGGAAGCCCAGATCTTTCGATCGTGGTGAGGATTCATCGCAATTTCGGCTATCGGTGGAGGGCTTTGTCGCATTGCAAATCACTAATAAACAAAATTTCAAAGTGCTGAAATATTTGGCTCCTAGGTTTTATACAGAGGTCACATCAAGCAAGGTCAAGGGAGAAGTCAAAGGGACTCATACTAGGGGGGTGAAGTCGCAAAACCCGATATACCTTTTTGGTGGAGTGCGTGGTCACATCAATTGGTCACGTGGATGTGAGTTGGTTCTTAGTGCTTGTTCGCATAGGCGTAAATCCTAAGAAGGACCCGTGGATAGACATTTGTGTGTTGAGGATTCCTGTGGGGAATCAAAGATTCATTTAGACTCAAAGGGAAGACTAAGAACGATCCTTAGACTGGGAGGTTGTGCAAAACCTACTGAGGTAGGGTTTGTCTACGTCATGTGGTATCAGAGCCTACAATATTTGTTTTTTGTAAGCAAGGGAGACAAAAGGCAAGTTGTGATTTGAATTCCGCGTAGAAAATATTGAAACAATGCCTCCCAGAAGACGTCAAGATAGACCAATGCCCAATCCATCTGTGGAAAGGGAAATGAGAGAACTCCATGCTCGATTAGATGCTATGGAGACAACACAGAGATGAACAGTCGATGTTGGAGATGTCAGTGAAGCTGAAAGTGAAAATGAGGCTGGAGCTGAAGAAGAAGTTGTAGTCGAAGATGCCGCATAAGAATGTCTATTCAGATCTATTGCGAGAATAGGTGCTAGCGCAAAGATGGACATTCTGATGTATGAAGGCAACTTAGACATTGAGGATTTGCTATACTAGTTTAGAGCTCTGGACAAATACTTCGACTATGAGGATATTGAAGAGGATAAGAAAGTCAAACATGTCGTCAGTAGACTTAATGATGCAGGAGCATCGCCAACGTCAAGCGAGCATGGGGCAACCGCCAACGCATTTTGGCACATGATAAATTGTTTGAAATATTTTGAAGTTCGATACGCCAAACGTAAATGAAACAATTAAGAAAAGGGCGTAATTCTTGATTGTAATCAGACCTTGAGCGTCCTGCTCTCGTTTGAAGGACTAAGAGGCATTTATGTTAATGAATGTAGGTAGGTATCTTTGAATTATTAGATTAGACAGTTTTAGTAGCTGGAGGGAAAATGGATATAGACACCCTCACTTGTATCATTGTAATATTAGCAGCATAATCAATCAAGAGAGGATAGGAGAGAAGAAGCATAAAACTGTGTAGAAGAACCCATGTACAGAAGTTCTGAGATTAATATATGAAGCTTGATTCATACTCATGGCGTTCCAATACTTTCTGTGTATGCATAATTGAATGTTATGCTCATGCTTCTTACTCTCTGTTATGAATTTGCTTTGATGCGTGAATGTTTGATTTCATATTTGATGTCTGAAATCTAAAGAGAGGGAGAGTAAAGAATGAGTTTCAATTGTTTCTCTGTTTGAGCAAGAGTTTTCCTGCAAGGAGTGCAGTGAAATTGTCCGCAAGGTGTGTGTTGACAGAAGTCAGAGTTCGTCTCTGCAAGCTCAGGAGAGATAACACCATTCTCATTCTCGCAAAAGTGCAAGTTGAGCATAGGATCCGTGCAAGGAGTGCGCAGGCCGAGCGAAGCCTCAGAGTTGCGACCTGAGCGAAACTGTTGAAAGACTGTTGTCGCAGAGAGTGCGCAGAGTTGAAAAGGTTCAAATACTTGGAAGTATTTGAAGAACTACCGCAAGGAGTGCGCGCAGGAATTTTACCCAAAGGACTCGAGGATTTTTCAATCAATCTCAAGAGGGATAGGATCTTTGAATTTGACGAAGAGAAACTAAAAAAGAATTAGTGCCTTGAAGTATTAGAAGGAGGTGCAGCGACAGTGTTTCGCAGGAGGATAAGTTTCGTAAGAGGATACCGTGTTCATTTCGTAGAAATTGTCAAGGAGGAATTTGAATGGTTGGAATTCTCCGTGGAGAATTCACGAGGTTCCAAGAATCGTCAGATCTTCTAGAGGAGCAGGAAGGTTACGTCAGGTGTTTTTATACGAGCAATCTCGGGAGAATCGGACCGTAGGATCTGAACCAACAAGGGCCGTTGGATCACCCACGTAAATCTCATTTCGGGGTTTCGTGACTCAAAGGGTTGAAACCTTTGCATCAAGACTCGTGAGGTCGCAAAAGGCGAAGTCCCGAAATAGAGATGAAATCTGAGCCGTCCAATTGGAAGGAAACGTGTCGGGAGATCACCTGTATCGAGGATTCAGACATCGGAGGTCAGAAAGAGAAGTTTTTCAACTTCGCGAATGGCGAAGCTGCGAAAAGAATCAGGACCGTCCATCTGAGAGTGGGCAGGTGGCATACTCATCGACATGGAGGTCAGACCTTTGTTGACCATTTCGGGGTTTCGTGAGTCGGAGAACCGAGAGCACAACATTAGGATTCGCAAAGTCGCTAAGTCCGAGAACTCCAAAAAGGTGGGAAGTTCCATCACGGGACCCGCATTGACGACGTGTCGAAATTTCACCATTTCAACATATCGACGGATAAGAGGTCGAGACTTTTGTCTTGAAAGTCCCGAAGTCGTGAAACCGTAAAAGAATCGCAGCTGTCCATTAGGAGGAGGATAGGTGGCAGAGATCTAGGGATCTCACGAACTCGGAGGTTCGTAGGGTGAGAGCCCAAGAATTGGGTGCTAGAACTCGTGAGTGGAGAAATCACGAGGAGTAAAATTAGCTGTTGGATCCAGGTCATGGGAGGACTGTTGGATTAGGAACCCCTTCTCATTTCACATGTTCGGGGGTTCGAAGGTTGAGGGGAGTTACTTTCGATTGCAAAATTTGCAAAGTGCCGAGATTCGAGGCACAGAGGGGACGCATGGTAGGACCTCAAGGTAGGGCCCGTGTGACTGGCAGGTGGACACACGTCACACATTGGAAGGAGTCAACCCTCCACCGACTTTTCATATCTCGGGGATTCATGAGACAAAAGCACAAGAGTTCAACCTTTGAACTCACGAAGTGTCGAGTTGCGAAAGGCGTTGGAATTTAAGCCTAGCGAGTGGTCACACATAGAAGGTGCTGACAGAGAAGGAGCCATAACCATTTCACGATATCGGGTATCGTGGATTTGAGAAGGGAGAGTCGGGAGTCACGACTCGTGAACTCGTGAGATTGCGAGTTGCGAAAAGGACCTGTGGATTGATAAATTGCAGATTCTAGCAGGGAATCGGAAGGAGCCGCTTCGGCTCAAGGGAGAATCCGAACGATCCTGTGAGCGAATCTCGGCCCGAGGGCCGATAGGTCTGCGTTAGTTTTGGTATCAGAGCACAAAAATATTTCTTTGCTTTCTATAGCAGGAAAAAGGAAGATTCACCATGCCGCCGAGAAGAAGAGACAGGAAAACACCCGATTTTCCAGAGGAAAGGGAAATGCCAAGAGGAAGGGGTAGGCAGGTGCCAAATCCAGCCATGGAAAGAGAGATGCGTGACATACGTGCCAGACTTGAGGACATGGAGACAACATAGAGGCACACAACTAGTGTTGGAGATGTCAGTGATTCCGAAAGTGAAAATGAAGCTGGACATGAAGGAGAAGAAGTCATAGCAGAAGATGCAACAAATGAACGCTTACTTAGGGTTGTTGAAAGAATGGGTGTTAAGGAAAAAATGGATATTCCAGTATATGAAGGAAACCTGGATGCTGAAGAGCTTCTAGACTGGATTAGAGCTCTGGACACATATTTTGACTATGAAGATGTTGAGGAGGACAAAAAGTTCAAACATGCTGTCACAAGATTGAAAGGACATGCAACATTGTGGTGGGATGAGCTACAAGCTGATAGATGCTGCAAAGGCAAGCAGAAAATCAAGAGTTGGGATAGGATGATCGCGAAAATGAAGGCGAAATTCATTCCCAGGGATTACCAGATCACTCTGTTTCGGAGAATGAAAAATTTGAGACAAAAACTAATGTCAGTGAAGGAGTATACTGAAGAATTCTACAGGCTGAACATCAGAGTAGGTCATCGTGAAAGTGATGATGAAAAGGTTTCCAGATATATGAATGGTCTACGATACAACATTTAGGATGAGATGAGCATGATGACCATCCGAACGGTAGAAGATTCTTATCAAATGGCTCTAAAAGCTGAAGAGAAGCTGAGCTGAAAACAAGGTCAAAGAGGCCGAGGCAGAAGTCATCCCAGAGGAAAATTAGTTGCCCAGGATAGAAATCAGAAACCCAAGGAAGAGTGGAAGAAACCTTAGACTCAAACTGAGAGAGGTGGAAGCTCGCAGAGAGGGAAACATACCAAACAGAAAGGTTAGTATGCCGATGGAAACATTTTTCCTCGTACCAGAGGTAGAGGAAGAGGAAGAGGTGGAGTGGTGAAATGATTCACATGTGGAAAGAATGGGCACAAGTCTTATGAATGTCCAGATAAGAAGAAAGAAGGTGGTGAAACTCACATTGTCGAAGCACAAAGGAAAAATGTTGAGGCAGAAGATGCTGAAGGCAGAAGATCGCTGATGATGCGAAAAGTTCTCTTAACGCCAGAGAAGGAGGTGGACAATCCAGTGCAAAGGAACAATATTTTTTGGTTTGCTTGCAAAACCAAGGATAGGGTATGCAAGGTCATTGTGGACAGTGGTAGCACAGATAATCTCGTTTCTATAGAGATGGTAGAAAAGCTGGAGTTGGAGACAATTGAACATCCAAGTCCATACAGAGTTTCATGGCTACAAAAAGGACATCAGGTAAATGTCACTAAACAATGTTTAGTTGAATTTAAAATAGGAGGGTATAAAGATGAAATACTCTGTGATGTCATTCCCATGGATGTTTGTCATCTATTGCTGGGTAGACCATGGAAATATGACAAAAATGTGATTCATGATGGGAGGAAGAACACATACACCCTAGAGAAGAATGGGAGAACTCACATGTTGTTGCCGATTAAGGATAAAGAGGTGAAACCTGAAGTAAGCAACACTGTACTTCTCATGAGTGGGAAAGAACTTCTTACAGAGGTTAAGAAGAAGTAGGAACCGCAATTCATTGTGGTCAGGAAGCCTAAAATTGTTTTAACCAGTACAAGGGTAGATGATTACCGGAAGAGGTTCAGAAATTGTTGGAAGAGTTTGCTGACATAGTAGTGGACGAACTACCTCGTTCGTTTCCACCGATCAAAAGTGCGAGTCATCATATTGATCTCATACCTGGAGCTAGTTTACCAAACAAGGGAGCGTACAAGTTGACGCCACAAGAGAATGAAGAAGTCAAAAGATAGGTCCAGGATTTAATGGAAAAATGATTGGTTAGAGAAAGCTTGA
>SNQJ01S0167223.1:0-10073 GCA_010110895.2 Picea sitchensis | reverse complement strand
TGAGGATGGATCCAGATAAGGTGGAGGTAATTAAGAATTGGCCATCACCGAAGAGTATATTTGAGGTGAGAAGTTTTCATGGATTGGCTAGTTTCTACCAGAAGTTCATCAGGAATTTCAGTGGAATTAGTGCACCGATGATGTACATAGTGAAGAAGAGACATAAGTATTTTCACTGGACAAAAGAGGCTGAGAAAAATTTTAATTTGTTGAAGAAGAAAATCACGGAACAACCAATTTTGGTGTTGCCGGATTTTAAAAAGACATTTCAGGTAAAATGTGATGCACGTGGATTTGCAATAGGGGTAGTCTTAGCCAAGAAGACAGGCCGATAAAATACTTCAGCGAGAAGCTAAATGAAGTAAAAGTGAAATACTCCACGTATGACAAGGAGTTCTATGCTATTATTCAGGCATTGAAGAAGTGGAGACACTACTTGATTCCTAAGGAGTTTGTCTTATATAGTGACAATCATGCTTTGCAATTTGTGACTCAACAAGAGAAGTTGAATCAAAGACATGTAAAATGGGTTGAATACATGCAGAACTTTACTTTTGTAACTAAGCATATTTCTGGAACTGCTAACAAAGTTGTTGATGCTTTGAGTAGGAAATGTTTGTTGTTGCAGGAGTTCAGAGTCAAAACACTAGGTTTTGATGATCTCAGGGACATGTACAGAGATGATCCAGATTTTAAGGAGGCGTATGAAGCAGCTGAGAATCCAATTCTCAGGGACAAAAGCCAATGGACATAATACATGATCCAGGATGGATTGTTATTCAGGGGCAATCAGTTATGTATTCTGAAGGGCTCCATGAGAGATAATTCGCTGAAGGAGAAACATAGTGGAGGATTGGCCGGGCATTTCGGTCATGACAAGACGTTCTCAAAGTTAACCAAGTCATATTTTTGGCCAGGAATGAGAGAAGACGTCAAAATATTCATGGACAAATGCAAAATTTGTCAGCATTCAAAAGGAAAGAGGCAAAATGCAGGCTTTTATCAACCGTTACCCATACCTGCGACGCCGTGGGATGCAATAAGTATGGACTTCATATTGGGGTTGCCAAGAACACAAAGAGGGTTTGACTCAATATTTGTAGTGGTAGACAAATTTTCTAAGATGGCACACTTCATACCGTGTCAGAAAACCAGTGACGCAACTCACATTGCGAATCTGTTTTATAAAGAGGTCATTCGACTTCACGGCTTACCAAGGAGCATAGTTTCGGATCGAGACACCAAGTTCATGGGACACTTCTGGAGGACCTTATGGAAAAAGATGGGAACAAAATTTTTGTTCAGTTCAACTTATCATCCTCAGACGGATGGACAGACAAAAGTTGTGAACAGAAGTTTGGGAGACTTGCTGAGGAGCTTGGTGACAAAACACCACAGTCAGTGGGAAAATATTCTGCCACAGACGAAATTTGCTTATAATGATTCAATCAACAGAAGAACATGGAAATTTCCATTCCAGATTGTTTATGGGATGCAACCAAGAGGAGTTTCAGAATTGAGAGATTCAAAATAGAATGCAACTAGGAGTGCTAGTGTAGAGGATTTTGCAGAAGTGATGAAGGAACTTCACAGCCAGGTGAAGGAGTGATTGCATAACTCGAGCCAAGAGTATAAGCGTAGAGCAGATCAAAACAGGTGACAAATTTAGTTCGAAGTTGGTGATTTGATTCTGGAACATCTAAGAAAGGACATATTCCCGAAGGGGACATATAACAAACTGAAGATGAAGAAGATCAGACCATGTAGGGTCTTGAAAATTTTTGGGGCAAATGCTTATGAGATTGAATTACCCGATGGGATCATAATTTCTCCGATATTCAATGTCTCAGATTTGTACCTATACAAAGAAGAGGAAGCAGGAACAGGTGATGAACAACCAGAGGTTCAGTGGACTAAACAGATGCCAATTGCAGAGAAGCCACAGATGGAAAGCATACTGGAAAAAAGAGTTAGTAAGAGGACCAGAAGAAAGGAATATTTTGAATACTTGGTCAAATGGAAGGGAAATACAGTTGAAGATGCCAGCTGGGAGAACGAAGTAGAGATTCAAAAGCATGGACAGACCATGTGAGAGCTCATGGACAGGAGCCCATGAAAATTCTCAAGTGAGGGAGTATGTTGCAGGAGCATCGCCAACGTCAAGCGAGCGTGGGGAAACCGCCAACGCATTTTGGCACATGATAAATTGTTTGAAATATTTTGAAGTTCGATACGCCAAACGTAAATGAAACAATTAATAAAAGGGCATACTTCTTGATTGTAATCATACCTTGACCGTCCCGCTCTCGTCTGAAGGACTAAGAGGCATTTATGTTAATGAATGTAGGTAGGTAGCTTTGAATTCTTAGATTACATAGTTTTAGGAGCCGGAGGGAAAATGGATATAGACACCCTCACTTGTATCATTGTAACATTAGAAGCATAATCAATCAAGAGAGGATAGGAGAGCAGAAGCAAAAAACTGTGTAGAAGAATCCATGTACAAAAGTTCTGAGATTAATATATGAAGCTTGATTTAGACTCATGGCGTTCCAATACTTTCTGTGTATGCATAATTGAATGTTATGCTCATGATCGTTACTCTCTGTTATGCATTTTCTTTGATGCGTGAATGTTTGATTTCATATTTGATGTCTGAAATCTGAAGAGAGGGAGAGTAAAGAACAAGTTTCAATTGTTTCTCTGTCTGAGCAAGAGTTTTCCTGCAAGGAGTGCAGTGAAATTGTCCGCAAGGTGTGCATTGACAGAAGTCAGAGTTCATCTCTGCAAGATCAGGAGAGATAACACTGTTCTCATTCTCGCAGAAGTGAAAGTTGAGCACAAGAGCCATGAAAGGAGTGCCCAGGCCGAGCGAAGCCTCAGAGTTGCGACCTGAGCGAAACTGTTGAAAGACTGTTGTCGCAGAGAGTGCACAGAGTCGAAAAGGTTCAAATACTTGGAAGTATTTGAAGAACTGCCGCAAGGAGTGCGCGCAGGAATTTTCCCCAAAGGACTTGAGGAATTTTCAATCAAGCTCAGGAGGGATAGGATCTTCGAAGTTGACGAAGAGAAACTCAAAAAGAATTAGTGCCTTGAAGTATTAGAAGGAGGCACAACGACATTGTTTCGCAGGAGGATAAGTTTCGTAAGAGGATACCGTGTTCATTTCACAGAAATCGTCAAGGAGGAATTTGAACGGTCAGAATTCTCTGTGGAGAATTCACGAGGTTCCGCGAACCGTCAGAACTTGCAGAGGATCAGGAAGGTTACGATGGGTGTTTTTCTACGAGCAATCTCGGGAGAATCAGACCGTAGGATCCGAACCAACAAGGGCCGTTGGATCACCCACGTAAATCTCATTTCGGGGTTTCATGAGTCGAAGGGTTGAAACCTTTGCGTCAAGACTCACGAAGTCGCGAAAGGCGAAGTCCCAAAATAGTGAGAAAATATGAGCCGTCCGATTGGAAGGAGACGTGTCGCGAGGTCACCCGTATCGAGGATTAAGACATCAGAGGTCAGAAAGAGAAGTTTTTCAACTTCGCGAGTGGCGAAGCTGCAAAAAGAATCAAGACCCTCCATCTGAGAGTGGGCAAGTGGCATACTCACCGACACGGAGGTCAGACCTTTGTTGACCATTTCGGGGTTTCGTGAGTCAGAGAACCGAGAGCGCAGCATTAGGATTCTTGAAGTCGCGAAGTCTAAGAACTCCAAAAAGGTGGGAAGTTCCATCATGGGACCCACGTTGACGATGTGTCAAAAATTCACCATTTCGGCATATCGGAGGATAAGAGGTCGAGAATTTTGTCCCGAAAGTCTCGAAGTCATGAAACCGCGAAAGAATCGTAGCCGTCCGTTAGGAGGAGGACAGGTGGCAGATATTTAGGGATCTCACGAACTCAGAGGTTCGCAGGGTGAGAGCCCAAGAATTGGGTGCTCGAACTCGCGAGTGGCGAAATCATGAGGAGTAAAAGTAGCCGTTGGATCCAGGTCACGGGAGGACCATTGGATTAGGAACCCCATCACATTTTGCGTGTTTGGGGGTTCGGAGGTTGAGAGGAGTTACTTTCGATTGTAAAAGTTGTGAAGTGCCGAGAGCTGAGGCACGGAGGGGACGGGTGGCATAATCTCAAGGTAGGGCCCGCGTGACTGGCAGGTGGACACACGTCACACATTGGAAGGAGTCAACCCTCCGCTAACTTTTTGTGTCTCGGGGATTCGCGAGACAAAAGCACAAGAGTTCAACCTTTGAACTCACGAAGTGTCGAGTTGCAAAAGGCGCTAATNGAGCCGTAACCTTTTTGCGATCTCGAGTATCGCAGATTTGAGAAGGAAGAGTCGGGAGTCACGACTCGCGAACTCGCGAGATTGCGAGTTGCAAAAAGGACCTGTGGATCAATAAATTGCAGATTCCAGAGGGAATTGGAAGGAGCCGCTTCGGCTCAAGGGAGAATTCGAACGATCCTGTGAGCTGATATCGGCCCAAGGGCCGATAGGTCTGCGTCAATTAAAGGGCATGTAACATTGTGGTGGAATGAACTACAGGCTGACAGAAGTTGCAAAGGCAAGAAAAAAATCAAAAGTTGGGATAGAATGGTTGCAAAGATGAAAGCCAAATTCATACCCAAGGACTATCAGATTAATCTGTTTCGAAGGATGCAAAACTTGAGACAGAAGGGAATGACAGTGAAAGAATACATTGAAGAATTTTATCGACTTAACATCAGAGTTGGTCATAGTGAAAATGATGATGAGAAGGTCGCCAAATACATGAATGGTTTGAGATATGACCTTCAGGATGAGATGAGCATGGTGACGATTAGAAATGTGGAAGATGCTTATCAGATTGCTCTGAAGGCTGAAGAGAAATTGGCCCAAAAACAAAGTCAAAGAGGCATAGGTAGAAGTTAGAGCAGAGGTAAATAAATTGCCCAAGACAGAGTGAAGAATCCCAAGAATGAGGAAAATAAACCTCATACTCACCCCGAGAGAGGAGGAAGTTCACAGGGAAGACAATATGCCGATGGAAACACTTTCCCTCAAGCCAGAGGAAGAGGAAGAGGCAGAGGTGGTGAGATAAAATGTTTTGTCTGTGGAAAGATTGAACATAAGTCTTATGAATTTTATGACATAAAAAGAGATGGAGGAGGAAAATCTCACATTTTAGGAGCACAAAGGAGAAATTTTGAGGCAGAAGATGCAGAAGGTGGAAGATCCTTAGTGATGAGGAAAATTCTCTTAAAACTAGAGAAGGAGATAGAGAATCCAGTCCAAAGAAACAGTTTATTTAGAAATGCTTGCAAGACCAAGGATAGGGTATGCAAGGTAATATTGGACAGTGGAAGTACAGATAATTCAATATCCACGGAAATGATGGAGAAGCTAGAATTGGGGACTGTTGCAAATCCAAGCCCATACAAGGTTTTGTGGTTGTAAAAGGGACATCAGGTAACAGTAACTAAATAATGTTTAGTTGAATTTAAGATAGGGGGTTACAGAGATGAAATTTTATGTGATGTTATTCCCATGGATGTCTGTCATATTTTGTTGGGGAGACCGTGGCAATATGACAAAAATGTTGTTCATGATGGGAGAAGAAACACATACACCTTAGAGGAAAATGGTAGAACACATATGTTGTTTCCAATTGAATATAAGAAGGTTAAAGAAGAAACAAGCAATACTATACTTCTCATGAGTGGGAAAGAACTTCTTGATGAAGTCAAGAGAGAGGAAGATATGCAGTTTGTTCTAGTGAGAAAACCTAGAGTCATTCTGACCAGTACCAAATTAGATGATCTACCTGAGGAAATTCAAGAACTACTGGAGAATTTCACTGATATAGTGGTGGACGAATTATCTTGTTCGTTACCGCCCATCAAGAGTATAAGCCATCACATTGACCTTATACCCAGATCAAGTCTACCAAACAAAGAAGCATACATATCAATGCTGCAGGAGAATGAGGAGGTCAAGAAACAAGTCTAGGATTTGATGGACAAAGGATTGGCTAGAGAAAGCTTGAGTCCATGTGCTGTTCCAACAGTGCTAAGTCCAAAAAAGGATGGTGGATGTGTATAGATTTGAGGGCTATAAACAAAATCACCATCAAGTATAGATTTCCTTTACCGAGGATGGATGACTTCATGGATTGCTTGAGTGGAGCAAAGTTTTTTTCAAAAATTGACTTGAAAAGAGGATATCACCAGATTCGAATGAGAGAAGGTGATGAATGGAATACAACATTCAAAACAAATGAATGACTGTATGAATGGCTTGTCATGCTGTTTGGTTTGCCGAATGCGCCAAGTACTTTCATGAGGTTGATGAATGAAGTCTTGAAAGATTTCATTGGAAAGTTTGTGATTGTGTATCTTGATGATATACTGATATTCAGTAAGACTGAGGAACAACACTTGAGACACTTAACTCTAGTGATGAGGAGGTTGCAACAAGAGAAGTTGCTGATAAATTTGAAGAAGTCGTCTTTCATGAAGAAATAACTCATTTATTTAGGGTTTTTTATCTCTTCAAATGAGTTAAATATGGATCCTGAGAAGGTAAAAGAAATCAGGGATTGGCCATCACCAAAGAACATCTTTGAAGTCAAGAGCTTCCATGTATTGGCTAGTTTTTACAGGAAGTTCATCAAAAATTTTAGTGGAATTTTTTCACCAATGATGGACACACTCAAGAAAAGACATAAATATTTTCATTGGAAAGAGGAAGCAGAGAGTTGTTGAAGGAGAAAATAATTGGACAACCAGTTCTGGTTCTGCCAGATTTCAGTAAGACATTCCAAGTCAGATGTGACGCAAGTGGATTTGTGATTGGAGTAGTCTCGAGTCAAGACAACAGACTGATTGCATACTTCAGTGAAAAGATGAACGATGCCAAAGTGAAATATTCCATGTATGCTAAATCATTTTATGCAATCATACAACCATTAAAGAAATGGAGGCACTACTTGATTCCGAAAGAGTTTGTCTTGTATAGCGACAACCATGCTTTACAATTCATAACTCGACAGGAGAAGCTAAACCAAAAACATGTGAAATGGGTTGAATATATGCAAAATATTACTTTTGTTATGAAACACATTTCTGGAACTGCTAACAAGGTTGTTGATGCATTGAGCATGAAATGTTTGATTCTGCAAGAGTTTCGTGTGAATACCTTAGGTTTTGATAGCCTTAAGGACATGTACATAAATGATCCAAATTTTAAATATGCTTATGAAGCATGTGAGAATCCATTTCTGAGAAACAGAAGCCAATGGAATGAATATATGGTTTAGGAGGGACTATTATTCAAGGAAAATCAATTGTGTGTTCCGAAGGGTTCCATGAGAGAGAATCTTTTGAAGGAAAAACATAGTGGGGGATTGAATGGACATTTAGGCCATGATTTTTTTTTTGTGTAGATGAACAATTTATACTATTGGCTAGGGATGAGGATATATGTCAAGAAATTTGTGAACAAATGCAAAATTTTCCAACACGCGAAAGGGAAAATACAAAATACAAGATTGTATCAACCGTTGCCAATACCAGAGAGGCTGTGGGATGCAGTAAGCATAGATTTTGTGATAGGAATTCTGAGGACATAGAGGGGTTGTGACTCCATATTTGTGGTAGTCGATAGATTTTAAAAAATGGCACATTTCATACCATGTCAGAAAACCAGTGATGCAACTCACATTTCAAATCTGTTTTTCAAAGAAGTTGTGAGACTTCACGGCTTACCCAGGAGTATTGTTTCGGACAGGGATACCAAATTTGTTGGTCATTTATGGAGGACACTATGGAAGAAGTTGGGGATAGAATTGTCTTTTAGCTCAACATATCACCCTCAGACGGATGGATAGACCGAGGTAGTGAACCAAAGTCTGGGAGATTTATTGAGGAGTTTAGTAGCTGAACATCATAGTCAGTGGGATCAGATTCTCCCACAAGAAAAATTTGCATATAATGATTCACCTAATAGAAGAAAAGGATAGAACCCATTCCAGATAATGTATGGAATGCAGCCGAGGGGAGTATCTGAATTCAGAGACTTAGGAAGGAGTGAATTCAGAAGTGCTGGATCAAAGAATTTTGCAGTAGAGATGCAAGAGCTTCACGACAAGATTAAGGAGTGATTGCATAATTCCAACCAGGAATACAAGCGTAGAGAAGATCAACACAAAAGAGAACTTCAGTTTGAAGTGGGAGATTTAGTCTTATCTCACCCGAGGAAATATAGATTCCCAAGGGGAACATATAATAAGTTGAAGATGAAGAATATAGGGCCATTCACGATTTTGAGGAAATTTGAGGCCAATGCTTATGAGATAGAATTGCGAAATGATGTGGGCATATCACCCATATTCAATGTAGCAGATATGTATCCTTACAGAGCCAATAGAACATAGGGGTCGAAGGATCAAAAGGAAATTCAATGGGTTAAAAAATTACCTGTAGCTGAAAAGATGAAGATGGAAAAAATAATTGACCAGAGAGTTGGGAAGAAGACCCGAAGAAAATAATATTTTGAGTATTTGATAAAATGGAAAGGACACCCGATTGATGATGCTAGTTGGGAAGGTGAAGCAGATATCCAAATACATAGACAGACAGTGCAGGAGCTCATGAACAGGAATCCATGAATTTTTTAACCAAGGGAGTATGATGCAGGAGCATCGCAAGCGAGCCAGTGAGGAAAGCACCAAGGCAAGGACAACCGGAATTGCACCAACGCACGTTTTGAGAACATTTTGAATTTCAAAGGATAAAGCATTAATGAAATACATGAAAGGATGTATTTGCATTTATGTTTTGGAGATTGTAAACAGATCTTGAGTGTTTCTCTCATCTGTCGGATATGGAGGCATTTAATTATAATGAATGTAAAGTAGATAGATTTTAATTTCGATTAGATAGCTAGAGCTGTAAGAGGGAAAACTCTAGAAATCTCCCTCGTAGGTATTGTATTGTAATCAGTTATTCTCATTGTAATCATAAGAAGTAGAGCAATAAAATAGGAGAGTAGAAGAACAAAGATTGTAGGAATCATATAAGCAGATAGCTATTGCTATTGAACCCATGTACATGTGCACTTGGATTAATATCAAGAAGCTTTGATCCAATTTCATGGTGTTTTTAGGCATTCTGTTTACATCTTTGAATGGCATGTTTACAGTCTGTCTATATTCTCTGTTGTGCATGTGTTTCCAATGCTATGTGTGTATATGCTCTTGATTTCATGTTAAATGTATGAAGTGAGTGAGAAGTGAAGTATAAGTTTCAATTGTTTCTCTTCCTGAGAAATCCTGCAAGGAGTGAAGTGAGAGTCCGCAAGAGTGCGTTGACGAAGTTTTGAGTTTATCTCGGAGAAGCTCAGGAGGGATACCATTGTTCTTATACCAGCAGAAGTGTAGGTATAGCACCCAACTGTGCAAAGTGTGTGCAAGATGGCAGAAGTCTTAGGCTTTACCAACCAAGGAGGAAGGTCGAAGAAATGATGTTGCAGGGAAGTGCACAGAGTTGGAGGCGATGAATAACCAGGGGTTATTGTGAATTCCACAAGGAGTGCGTGCAAGAATCCTTTAGAAATCCTTGAGTTTGTAGTAGAAAAAAGCTCAGGAAGGATAGATATTTGGAAGGAGTTCGAAGGCGAGACGAGGATTGGAGCCATCTCGCAGAAGCCAATTTCAGAAGGGAAAAGATGCCAAGTTGTTTGGCTAGAAGTCTTTGAGAATCCTAAATGAACGGTCAAAATTGTCAGAGGAATAATCGCGAAGTTCTGTGGGCCGTTGGATCTTGCAGACCAGTGGGGAGATAAAGGTTGAGTGTATTTCAACAGTCATAAGATCAAGAGGGATAATGGCCATTGGATCCGGATTAACAAGGGTCGCTGATCTCGTGCTTGTATTCACGCTATTTTGGAATTCAGGGCATGGAGGACATTGTGACCGAAGTCGAGAGTTTCCAAGTCCCGATAGAAGCATGATCGTTAGATCATGGGAATGTTGGTTGTGGAGCCTGATTATCTTCTTGATTTAGAGGTCTTTTACTTTCAGTCGTGTTTATACCCCA
>SNQJ01S0167222.1:0-20902 GCA_010110895.2 Picea sitchensis | reverse complement strand
CGTCATGAGTTGGATCAACGGTCTAGATCTCATGTTGATTTGACGGTGCCGATTCAGTCGGGATTTCGCATATCGCGAAATCGGGATTTTCGATGCATTGTATTCTTTGCATATTGAAACCCCGATCCCCGAAACTCCGATGAAGCCCCCTGTCTACAAGTGGATGGTCCCGATCTTTTCTTGATTTAACGGCTGCGATCAAATCGCGAAATCGCATATCGCGATTTCGGGGTTTTCGTTGTCGAGTAAACTGGACATTTCAAAGTCCCGATCCCCGAATCTCCGATGACTTATCNGCGAAATCGCATATCGCGATTTCGGGGTTTTCGTTGTCGAGTAAACTGGACATTTCAAAGTCCCGATCCCTGAATCTCCGATGACTTATCTCCCTCGCAACTTCTTCAAATCGGACGGTAGGCGACCTTTCGGGAAACTTGAATGGGATCCAACGATCACTGAATCGCTGTCTTCCTTCTTCTCTGCAAACTCTTGCTGCGCGTGTTTTCTTCAATGCTGTTCCTCCTGAGCTTTTTACGTCCAAATCCCCAAGGGGTTTTATCCTTCATATCCTGCCATCTCCGCTGTTGCTATCAATGACAACAACCATCAACACTCATTCGTTGCTTGTTCAATATTTGCCAACAGATTGTTCATTGTTGAGAGAGCAAGAGAAGAGGAGAGGGTGAGCTGAAGAAGGAGGCTATTATTTGAGATAGGGCATGCATTCCAAGACAACAAAGAGGAAAACCTTGGCACACAAATCGAAGAGAGAGTACAACCATTAATTATAGGCTGTACTGTATGGATTTGGAGGGCCCTACAACTTTAAAGTCGACACATAAATCGAGGCAAGGTACAACATTAAAGGAGGGCCATACTGTACGGATTTTGAGGAGGTCGTACAGTCATTAATTGCACAGAAATCGAGGAACAATGTACAACAAAGGAGATAGGCCATACTGTATGGATTTTATCAGTCCGTACTATTGTTTATTGCTGCAAAGTTTTCGAGGTATTTTGCTGTGTGAAATTTCTTAGTTTTGGCACAATTCCCAAGGAAACCATATAGGAATTTATTGCCTAGAAAATTGCTGCTATTGTTTGGCACAATTTTCGAGGTGACCGTACAGTCAAAGAGGGTTCAAAAATCAAGGAGTTGACCTGTGCATTGGTACAAGAAATTCTGTTGTGAATTTCGAGGGGTTTGGCTCAACATTTTGAAGACAAAGCTTGGCACGGTTTTCCAGATAAGTCTGTATTAAATTTATGAAATTATTGACTGTGGTAAAAGACATTTCCTCTGACCTCATAAATAATAGAACTCCCTCTCTCACTGGTTTTCCCCTTGTGGGTTTTTCAAGGGTCGCTGTTAGACCAAAAATTACTGTGTCATATTTTTCTGAGTTATGCGCTGCTGATATATTTTTATTTCTGCGTTAAACGATGTTCATAATCCTCATGTTTCAGTTCTGAAAATTTATTTTATGCTGAGTTTAATTGGCTGTCATAAAACTGGTTTTGGGCATTAAATATTGGCTGAAAAATCAACGAAACTTGAAACTGGGTGGGGTCTGAAATTTTACAATGATTGCCTTGGTTGTATGATTTTACTTAGCATCTTATTTCTTTCTATTTTAGAGTAGGGTAGGATGAATAATCTCTTATGAGCATTATATGGGAAGAATAATCTCAACATTCATGAGCATTAGGTTTACTTTCATGTCATATTTGACATTGTTGGCTTATGCTTTATCTTGTAAAGCCAAATGTGGAATTTTTTGAATAAACATTATGATGGATTTGTGATGTGGTGTTTAGGGGTGAGAGTCTTGACCTACCCCACCACATGTTTTCTCTTGATTTCTTGTCAATAGGTACAACCAAATATTTATGAGGTTCTCATGCAATCCCATGAAGAGCACATGTGCCCAAGTTGGAGCTAGATGTTACACCTCATATGGCACGAGGTTTCACTTTTGATTTTCATCCCAATGGATGGGTTTACAACATGGTACATATGGACGTTTGACATATTGGGGTTTAATGGGATGGTATCTTGGAGGAGACTCATTTTCTCCTTGGTGGATTTTCGTGATCATAACTCATCTATTGGTTTTATTCACGTTGCATGAATTGAATGATGAATCATCCTCTTGGTATATATTTTTATGGTATGGAGCATGCTACCTTATCACAATATTGCTTGTTCATCTATAGAGTGCTGCACCTTTGTTCATCTATAATGGCTCTATCCCCCCAAGGGGTTGGATAATGATGATGCGATATTATCTAGAGGTTGATTTCCCTAACACATGGGGGTCTATTTTACATGCAAATTGCATATTTACATGGATGATATCATTCACTTGCAGAGCGCCTTGACCCCCTTTCACATGGTTCTAGAAGATTTATTGATGTATTTGACGCATTTTAAATGGTTGGGGGATTCCTAGTGGGGAAGTGCCACATGTCATATGGGCATGTTTGGCATAGTAATGTTATATTTAACATATATACACTTGATTTGGAGTAATTTCTCCACCTTTTCACTGTCTTATAATTGATTTAGCCCTCACATTGTGTTAAGAACCTAAATAGATCTACAAATATAATCACCACAAATACTAAATACACAATAGATCCACAGAGCAAGATAGAAGAAGCCACACTTTATTATTACCAAACCCTTGAGGTAGGGAAACACCATACAATGGATCCTATTATGGAAGGGATCCTCTCCTATTCACTTACCTCTTCGAGGGGGCATCCTCCTATTGAGATACAACTCACAATACAATATTTCTCTTCATACCCCATTACATTGTTTGAACCCATTTATATAGTGCTACCATCACCTAAGAACATTCTAGAGAAGGAATCTTCTAGAAGTAGAACCTTCTAAGAAGTCCTCTTACATTTATTATATCTAACTACCATAGTGAGCCTTATTTAATAATATAATGGACCTAGTCCACCTTACATTGAATGACCTCCACTATTATCACTATGGGCCCTCTAGCCTCCCCCCACTACCTCTCTAGATACCTAACATTCCACCCCCCTTATGAAAGCGTTGTCCTCAACGCTTGATGTACAACCATATACCAGGGTCCCATGGATAAGTGTGGACCATAGTGCTGAAGTAGACTAGAGAACCAGGGTCCCATTGAGAAATGGAAGCCACCATGATGAAGTAGTCCAACTGTCATTGTAAACCAGGGTTCCATGTCCAATTTCTCATGTGAACTCCACACGGAAGATATCGACACCCAATAACCAACTGAAAATGATGCTCCCAATACTGACACCTATCATGTGGATCCAAATAAGAATATCCATCCACATAGTGGGAAAGGGTCAAAGTTGAATCTGGAAGGAACAATACCGTTGTAGAATATGCATTCTGGACATTGGTAATCATAACTATCTCTTGATGTGTCACATTGATGTGCTCTACAGAAGGTGGAGTAGAGTCATCAAATAAAAGATGGAAGTGGTTGTCATACCAGAAATGACAACTATCCATATACCAATAATCACAATCAGCCTCAAAATCATACCAAGAATATATTTCTTGAGTATATTCATCCCTGATGTCTGCCATAAGAAATCTCTCCTACATGCTATCCATTGAATCTTGAATACTATGAAAAATATCATTGAGGCCATCTGCAAGGTCATGCAATCTGTCATGCAATGTGCCACACAATGTGTCATACAATTAGGATTTGAATGCTTCAGTAATTTGTAGAATTTATTTGAGGGTTTGAGAGGAAATAGCCATCTGAGCACCCTATGAAAATTTATGAACTCTGCAGTGCCACCATCATCACGAAAAAATCGAAAAAATAGAACAATAAATTACTGTAGAAAATCACGGCTTTTTCCGGAAAAACCCTGAAAAACTGTTGAATTTAAAATGCTCATAACTTTACTTCCCGGACTCCGTTTCAGATGTTTTGTTTTTTGAAATTGGGTATTTTTCCGATAGGAATTCAAATACCCAATTTGTTTTTCTAAATTCATCTCATAAAGCTTCATATCTAAGCTTGAAGTGCGCCGCCCTTTTTTTCTTCCCTAGAAAAATTCTGCAAAAAAGAGCAAAAAATTCTTCCCTTCTTTGGCCAAGGAAAGTGCTCTGATACCTATTGTTAAGAACCTGAATAGATATGAAAATATAATCACTATAAATACTAAATACACAATAGATCCACAAAGCAAGATAGAAGAAGCCACACTTTATTATTACAAAACCCTTGAGGTAGGACAACACCATACAATGGATCCTATTATGGAAGAGATCCTCTCTTGTTTATTTGCCTCTTCGAGGGGGCATCCTCCTATTGAGCTACAACTCACAATACAATATTTCTCTTCATATCCCATTACATTGCTTGAACCCCTTTATATAGTGCTACCATCACCTAAGAACATTCTAGAGGAGGAATCTTCTAGAAGTAGAACCTTCTAAGATGTCCTCTTACATTTATTATATCTAACTACCATAGTGGGCTTTATTTAATAATATAGTGGACCTAGTCCACCTTACATTGAATGACCTCCACTATTATCACTATGGGCCCTCTAGCCCCCCCCCACTACCTCTCTAGCTACCTAACACATTGGCTAGGCATTAGTGAGATTGGATGATACTTGATTACATTGGATGGACATCCTAGTGCTTATGGATTGGTTTGACATGAGGGTGAGATATTCACATGATGAACCCCTTGTTTGAGGAGAGAATTCTTCCTATACACTCATTTCTAGATGCTTTTTATCCCTCTCAACAATTGTGTTTGACATGGTGTAGCATGGTTTGAGACTCATTGTGTGGATGGATTTGATTGATTGGGTACTCTTGGCACATGAATTGAGTTGAAGTACCATTCTTAGTGGACTAATCCATTGATTCCCTCTTATTGCACATATGTTGAGGCATGCTCACATGATTTTGCTTGGTTTATGTGGCCATACCCATGCTTTATGGATCTAGTGGATTAAGGAATTTTGGAGGGGCATCCTAAATCATGAACATATATATTTTAACAAAGTACCCATATTGTTGACAGATCAATTCTAGTAGATGAAAAATGGTTGTGAAATTTCCAAATTGTGGTCATAATAGAAATTTTGATAAATATTCAGTCAGTTTTGGTGGTTACAAATCCGTCATGTTAAAATTCTTGCCACATTTTAACCAACTTTTGGAGGAACACCCCACCTTTGTTGCTTGAGCATTTTGGTTATTTGGGAAGAGTGAAATTAATGTATGCACACAGTGGAGCATGCCTTGCACCTAGAGAAAATACTAACATGTTTTGATGCTATCTTTGAAGGAGACATCCACCTTGGGAGGATACACATGACATAACCACCTCATTATTTCATTATTGTTTGGCTTACCCCAATAGTTGGTTATGTGGGGGAAGATTATTTAATTGTTTTCCTTGGAGATAAGCATGTATCTAGATAACTCCAAGTATATTTTATTGTTTCTTCTTGGAGAAGAAAGTGGATCTCAACTGATCATTGCTACTTTAGTAAGGAAGTTGTTGAGAAGGTTATTTGTTTGTTATTCCTGGGAGAACTAATGGATCTAGCAAATCAATTATTATTTTATTGTAAATGGAGAGGGAGCTCAACTCTATTTAAAGAGTATGCCTGTCCATGATTTGTCATGGTTGGATTTTGGGAGTTTCCTCTCCTTGGAGCTCAATGGATATATCTTTCTTGGAGCATATGTGATGTGTAAGGGTTTCTTTCCTATGAAGGTGTTGTTATTGTTCTAATGTTTTGTATTGTTGCATATGATTGTAGAGTTTCTAGTACTTGCTATTGATTGGTCATTGGTGAAATCTACATTTATATAATGGAAGGGTTCCTTGTGAGGAATTCCCCCCCCCCTTGACCCTTTGTAACATCCCCGACCTCCTATGTCGAACCATGCTACACAAGAGAACACTTTTATTCTCTCTGCGGAACATACTGTAACATACCCAACATTCAACTGAGCTATGCTACATTAATTTTTCGAACTGTATGGAATTAAAATCATATACACATAGAACTCTTGCGGAAATTTATATATAAAACGTAAAAAGACAAATACATTCTGTAAATGCACAGATTCATACTAAAATAACATTAAACGTATACATGCAACATATACAGGAAATACCCATAAATATAAAGACAGTTATAACCACACATACGATAAACCCATAAAATTAAACACGTAAATAATAATGCAACATGTAAATTTATCACACAATTAACACTTATCTTGGTAAGAATATCACCAACAACGTACAAACCTTCCACGAACCTCCCAGCCTTAGACCACACTACTCATCACTCTCAGCAGTGGGTCACCCCCGAGATGGGACTAAACTCCACTTGGGTAAAGGGATTCCTAACCAAGCTAATGGTTCATAGACAACAGGAAAGACTCCGTCACAGGTGCCCACTCAAACTAACGACCTACAATCCCTCATTCCCCACATGCCTGTCCCACCTCAGGAAGTGTGCCCCTTCTCTGATCAACAATCTTTCGACTGCCCCACTTCCTTTCCGGGCTTCAACAACAGACCAGACAGGAAGTCTCAGAGCCATGTAGTTGTAGTTTAGCACCTTCAGGAAATCAATTCCCAACAATTCTCTCGCTCAGAGAGAAACTGCTCACGTGACTGACAACCCGCCTCTTCAATATCCCATGGGCCCGACAACCTGCCTCTTCAATCCCACTTCCAAGCTAACTAACTACAAAACAAGTATGGCTATGGGTACAAGTTCAGGTACAATGACATGAAGATACGTAGGGTAGCTCAATGAGTGTGTGAATGATCATGGATGATTGAATGGATGACTCAATGATGGGAGGAATGATCAGAAATGAATTAAGTCCCAACAATATGTATTCATGTCCCCAACTTGACACTTGTCATGTTGGAAGCTACTTTGGCCCACTTGTCCCCAACTTTGGAACTTAGGATAAAATAATTACCCATACTTTATGATTTAAGAAATATTAATATAATATTCTTTTTTGGCTTAAGCTTCCTAGATTAGCCCCTTTTCCTTAACTTTTAGCCCCTCCTTTCCCTAACTAGTGGAGTTTAGTCCCCCATACTCTTTTATCGTGGTAGGGCTGCTTGCAACGATGTATTTTATATTAATTATGAGACTTATACAAAAATAGGCGCATGGACCTTTAACATCTAGGCTCTCTAGCCTAATCATCACAAAACTGGCTCACCAGCCTATAAAACACAATTTATACACAAAGGCTCCTTGGCCTCAAAATCGTGCGCACTTAAGTTGCTGTGCACGGTATCCTGGAATGTGCACACTTCATCATTTTACTGCGTATTACATGTGCACACTATGCCATGAAAGGTGCATGCAAAAATGATGTCAAACAACTGACCAACTTAAGTACATTTTCATTTTACATTTAAAATTGGGTTCGGCCTAGGGATATTACAATCCCCTCCCCTTATTTATGCACTGTCCCCAGTGCATTATGTACACATATACAACAAAAATTTCAAAAATCCTCAAAAAGATGTGGGTATTATGCCCGCATTGCATCTTCATGCTCCCAAGTAGCATCCTCAGGACTGTACCAGGTCCATTGGACCTTTACAAGACCTATGGCTCGATTTCGGTGCTGTTTGATTTTCCGGTCCAGAATGTGTACCGGATGCACTTAGAAAGTGCCTTCTTGCTCCACCTGGATCACATTCCAATCAATAACATGATTAGCATCATGTATATATTTCTTGAGCAATGATACATGGATTACATTATGAACAGACATAGATGCAGGCAATGCAATCATATATGCCACTGGACCAATCCTCTCTAGGATTTCAAATGGCCCACAATAGCGAGTTGCCAACTTTGAACAATTTCCCAACTTTAGGGAAATTCTGTTGGCTTTCACTTTAAAAAATACATGGTCTTCCACTTTAAATTCCGTGTGAGTTCTTCCCTTATCAACATATCTTTTTTGCCTGTCTTGGGCAACCTTTAAATTTTTCTTTATTTTTATCATTTGTTCCTCCATTTCCCTGAGCAAATCTGGCCCAACCACTGCTCTATCTACTGGGTTATCCCAGCTTACTGGTGTGTTGCACTTTCTGCCATAAAGTGCCTCAAATGGGCTCATCTTTAGAGATGTTTAGTACCCATTGTTATAAGAAAAATCTACTAAGTGTAGGTAGTCTTCCCATTTTGATGGTTTATCCATCACATACATCCTCACCATATCTTCAATCACTCGATTCACCCTCTCTATTTGTCCATCTGATTCTGGATGATAAGCTGTACTAAAATTCAAATTTGTTCCAAATCCATTAAATAATCCTTTCCAAAATTTTGAGGTAAATTTTTGATCTCTGTCAGACACAATTGTCTTGGGTATGCCATGTAATCGAGCAATTTCTCTCATATAAACATCAACAATGTTGGCTGCCTTGTGAGTGAGCTTAACTAGAATAAAATGGGCAGCTTTAGTAAGCTTATCCACCACTACCATGATAGAATCATGTTGCTTGTTTGTTCTGGACAGTTTGGTGATGAAATCCATTGTTACAACTTCCCATTTCCACTCAGGAATGGGTAATGGCTGTAGCAAACCAACTGGGTGTCTATGCTCAACCTTTACCTTTTGACATTCCAAACATTTGGCAATAAAATCTGCAACTTCTTTCTTCATGCCTGGCCAATAATATTGGCTTTTGACAACTGCAATAGTTTTCTGATAACCTGGGTGCCCAACATAAGGTACATTATGCATTTCTCTCAATATCATATTTTTCAATTCCTGGGAATTTGGTACATAAATTCTTCCCCTGTACATGAGAATTTCATCATTATCTAGCTTGTATTCTTCAATTTTCTGCTACAAATTACCTTGCTATAATTTTTCCACTAAATCCTTGTAATGCAAATCTAATTTTGTAGCCTCTAAAATTCTGTGTTTCAAATCTGATTGTTACATGCTAATGGCTGTAGCATGCAATTCATGCACTCTTCTGTTGAGTGCATCAACCACTTTGTTCTCTTTCCCCTTGATATGATTTATATCAAAGTCATATTCACTAAGAAATTCCAACCATCTGCTTTGCCTAGCATTTAGAGTTGGTTTATCAAATAAATATTTCAGACCATTATGGTTTGTCCACAACTCAAACCTTTTCCCCATGAGGTAGTGTCTCCATTTCCTCAAGGCATGCACTATGGTTGCCAACTCCAAATCATGAGTGACATAGTGTCTTTCATGCTCCTTCAACTTCCTTGATTCATAACATATAACAAACCCATTTTGACTGAGGACTCCACCAAGTCCTTCTTTACATGCATCTGTGCATACAATGAAGTCTTCATTTGGGTCTGCAATCCTTAATATTGGAGCACTTGTTAATAATTGTTTCAAGTGTTGGAAACTATTTTCACAATCCAATGTCCACTAAAACTTCACACCCTTCTTTTGTAAGGAAGTGATTGGATGTGCAATCTTTGAGAATCCTTCAATAAATCTTCTATAGTATTCTGCAAAGCCCATGAATGATATAACCTCTGTCACATTCTTTGGCGCTGACTACTCTCTAATGGCTTCTATTTTCTCAGGATCCACTGCTATCCCATCCTTTGAAATTATATGTCCCAAATAATGAATTTGCTCCTGATAAAATGAACACTTGCTCAATTTGGCATACAACTGATGCTCCCTTAATACTTGCAACACCATCCTCAAGTGATGCTCATGCTCTTCTTCTGATTTAGAGTATATAAGGATGTCATCCAAAAAGAAAATGACAAAATTGTCTAAATATTCTCAGAAAACACCATTCATTAAGCACATGAAAACCACTGGTGCATTTGACAACCCAAATGGAACCACTCTGAACTCATAATGACCATACCTTGTCCTTAAGGCCGTCTTGATGATATATTCCTCTTTAATTCTTACTTGATGGTATCCTAACCTGAGATCTATTTTTGAAAATATCTTTACATCCTTCAATTGATCAAAGAGATCATCAATTCTTGGTAGCAGATACTTGTTATTTACAGTGACTTTATTCAACTATTTGAAATCAATGCACACTCTTAATGTCCCATCTTTCTTCTTCACGAACAAGACTGGGACACCCCAAGGTGACACACTTGGGCGTAAATACCCCTTCTTCAGAAGTTATTCAAGCTGCATTTGCAACTCCTTCAACTCTGGTGTACTAATTCTGTAAGGAGTCTTTGACACTGGAGCTACTCCAGGCATTAAATTTATAGAGAAATCAATATCTCTCTTTGGGGGTAGTCCTGGTACCTCCTTGAACACATCTTCAAAATATTTCAGGATTGCATGATCTTCCAAATTTGGCACCTTATCTTTAGGTGTCTCTTCCATATGAGTTGCAAATATTTGACACCCTTTTCTGTAACATTTCTTCAACTGCAATGCTGAAATTTCTCTGATGGTTACTACCCTGGAAATTCCTTGCACTTTCCTTAGGCTCCCTTCCTCATCCAAGAAAGTGAATGCCTTGTTATGACAATCTAGGATAGCATGATGCTAATCCAACCAATCCATCCCAATTAGAAAGTCATAAGAACCTAAAGGCAAGATGTTCAAATCCGCCCTCGTGTTCAGTCCATTCATGTCCATAAGACTTGACTTAACCATCTCATTAACTTTTCTTTTGGCTACGGTAGCCAACTGCAACAACCAATATTTTTCATGCTTGCTTCTTGGCAAATGCAAACTTTCCACCATCTTAGGATCTATATAACTATGACTAGCTCCTGAATCAATTAAAATAGAAATGGTTTGGTTGTTGATCATACCTTCCACTTCATTCATATGTGACTGATACTCTGCTTGCTTGTTGTCCATGGCTGCATAGATCCTTGGTACATTTCTGCCCATGTCCTCCACTGTTTCATCTTGCTGTACATTGTGAAAAATCCTCACTTTTTCACCCCTGTGAGGGCAATCTATGAACATACAATCTTCTTTACAACCCCAACATTGAATAGGTGTCTGCCCTAGCCTTTGACCCCCTGCCTCAATCACTCTGGGTTCTCTAGAAGTTGGTTGCCCCTGAGGATTATTTCTGATGCATGGTGGCTTAGTTCCCTTCTTCCTCTGATCCATCTTGAATTTCTTTTTGTCTTCCCAATATTTTTGGAAAGTTGGCCTTGATTTTCACTGATCATATAGGCATTTAGCTTGCCTTATGGTCTCCTCCAATATCTTGGGATCATCATATTGTATTTTGTCACTGATAAATGATGGCAATCCACTCAAATACCTCTGAATCTTAACTGTCTCATCCTTGATGAAAGAGACATACTTCAACAGTTCTAAAAACCTTCTCTCATATTCATCTATGGTCATATTCCCAAGCTTGAGTTCAAATAACTCTTTCATTTTCTTGTCATAGTATTTCTTCTCAAAATACTTCTTGAATTCCTTCCAAGTAACACTCTTCTCTTTGATGTGCTGCACCTGCACAAAGTGATCCCACCACATAGATGCCTTTCCCTTGAGTTGATAGATGACAATTCTTCCTTCTGCATGAGAAGAATAATTATGCAATTGAAAATACTTTCTCATGCCCAACAACCATGTCTCTGCATCTTCATCCTTCTTGTGCTCACCATTAAATGTAGGAGGTTTGATTTTGTTCATTTCTCCTCATAGCTCATCCACCCCAGAATTAGTATGATTCCTGACAGGGGATGGACTTGAGATGCTGTGTTCTCTCTTATTGGAATGCCTCGGGGAGTGATGGTGATGTATGCTAACACTTCTGGTTCTTCTTTTCTCATCAAGAGACCTATGACTTCCTGATTTTCTTGAGCCACTCTCCTTATCCAATTTCTTTTCTATTCTGTTCAAGATCTGCATTAACTTCATGTTGAAGTCCTCCTGCTGCTCCTTGGCTCTCATAAGTCTTTCATTATCAGATTTATGGCTTTGGACATCCTTCTGTAAATTTCTAATGGTCTCTACCATATTCATGTTTTCATCCCTTCCTTCTCCATGTCCATTGGAGTTTGTTCCTTCAATGCCCAAATGGACATCCATCCCTCTCATCTCATCTTCCTGGATGTAAGTCCCTTGTGCCTCTTCCATTCCTATGGACTCTGTGCTGATCCTGATCTGATCTAGTTGTTGTTAACTCTGCAAAATGTGCCGCCAACAAAACTTTGTCAGGCTAACTGTTTCAACAATCTCATGAAAATATGAACCATTGTGGTTCAATAATATTTTCGAATTATTTCTTCTGATTTCTTGGAAAATTGATTGCCCAGATCAATTTTTTGGGTGTATATTTATATAACACTATCCAACACCTTTCCAACACCTTCTCCCATGCTCAATTCCGAGTCTTGAGCAGAAAGTTATGGTTATTTGAAAATTGCCCATTAATTTTTCTGTTCACACTTCAACTTGGTGCAACTCTGCGCTGTAAATATGCATTTTTGCACCTACTTAATTGGAAATTTCGTGGGAGCTCCATTGGGTTTCTTCATATACATATTATGGACACTCTGTCCAAGTTTCACCTTTTTCTGGGTTCCAGGATGCTAGTTACAACCTGTTGAAGTTCTAGGCCAATTCGTTTTTTTGGTCTGGAATGCTACAAGTACCTTATTTTCCATATTAAGCTTTTTTAATATGCCCATAAATTTAATTCAGCTTTGGGACTGTCTTCTATGGTTCAATATCTTTCCATTTATTGCTCTTGCGCCTCAATCGAATTCCAGAGTAGAAAGTTATGGCTCTTTGAAGTTAGTTGGGTCTTAAAATTTACCCTCCATTGTTTGTGCTATAACTTTCTCATAAAAGCTCCGTTTGACGAACGATTTACACCATTAGAAAGATCTCTCCAAGATATTTTATTTGAGCTGTAGAGATGAAGTGTACCTTGTTACACTTTGTTCTTGTGGTTCTCGCGTTTCTAAAAACGCTCTTAAGGGCCTCAAAAACACGCTGCAAAAAATGACGTTCAAATGATATAAACCATCACAGAAAATCGTTGGTTTTCTGTTGTTGTTCACCTTCCAGACGACTTCGCGTGCAAAAATTTCAACTTGTACGCCCATATTTAGCATGCACAACAACACCACAAGGTAATTCATCCTCCGCGCACCTATAACCACTGTGCATCACTTTTTTGTCACGCCAATAACGAGTGCACACTACTTTTGTGTCAGTGCCAATATCCACCGCGCAAAATTTTGGTTCTTGCACTATTATTACCTGTTGCGCGCAATTTTTGTATCGCACACTAATATTCTGCGCACATTTCACTCTACGAGCTGCACCATGCCAAAGTTTAGTACGCCCCCATCATGCACCAATACTCTGTGCGCACCATTAACTAAACTGTCGCGCGACAACATATACCCACATTGAACGCGCACCAACAAAATTACTCTGCGCTCTACCAATACTGCGCATACTACATGCAAATTATTATGTGTGTGCACACTGTGGGCACCTTATTATGCGTATGAACACCGCGCAATGCTAAATTTAGCGCGCGCACCTGCACACCAACGTTTTTCCGCGCGACGCCAAAATTTAGCGCGCGCACCAGCACATCAACATATTTTCGTGTGGCACCAAAATTTAGCGCACACACCCGCACACCAACATTTTTCAGCGCTTCACCAGGATTTAGTGCACGCACCCGCACACCAACATTTTTCCGCACGACACCAAAATTTAGTGCGCGCACCAGCACACCAATATTTTTCCGTGCAGTGCCCAATTTTTACATATCACAGGATTTTTACTGCGCATCATGCATTTTTAGTGCGTGCACCTGCGCACATTCATTTTTATGCGCATCAATTCCTCGTGAATTCCGCTACAGAAATTGGGGCTTTTTTCTAAATTTTTCCCCAATTTACCATAGACATTATGCAACTATGAAATTTTCTCAATTTCACCCCGATAATACCAATTCAACCTATGTAACAACAAATCGTTGAGGATTGACATTTTTGGAACGATTTTTTCCCAAACTCAATTAACGAATTGAGAATTTTAATTTCTAAATTCGCTCCATCTATCATGGCTTCACTGTAACTTAAAATTCAACCCATTCTAGGTCCGAATTTGGCTACAACACATATTAAATCAGGAATATCTCACCACTTGGCCAAATTTCTCAATTTTCCCATGAATTTAACAACAACAATTGGGGCTTTTTCCCAATTTTGCGTCGCTGCTTCTAAATTTGACCATGGATGCTTTGCAACTTGAAATTTGGTCACTTCGAAATCAATCCTCTGTGAAATTTCGCTTCAACTCAACTTGCTCGGCCCATCCAGGCTCAATGTTGAAAACTGAAGCTCTGATACCATATTGTAACATCCCCGACCTCCTACACCGAGCCATGCTACATGAGAGAACGCTTTTATTCTCTCTGCGGAACATACTGTAACATACCAAACATTCAACTAAGCTATGCTACATTAATTTTTCGAACTGCATGTAATTAAAATCATATACACACAAAACTCTTGCAGAACTTTATATATAAAATGTAAACAGACAAATACGCTCTGTAAATGCACAGATTCATACTGAAATAACATTAAACATATACATGCAACATATACAAGAAATGCCCATAAATATAAAGATAGTTATAACCACACATAGGATAAACCCATAAAATTAAACACGTAAATAATAATGCAACATGTAAATTTATCACACAATTAACACTTATCTTGGTAAGAATATCACCAACTGCGTGCAGACCTTCCACGAACCTCCCAGCCTTAGACCACACTGCTCATCACTCTCAGCAGTGGGTCACCCCCGAGCTGGGACTAAACTCTACCTGGGTAAAAGGATTTCTAACCAGGCTAATGGTTCATAGACAATAGGAATGACTCCGTCATAGGTGCCCACTCAGACTAACAACCTACAGTCCCTCATTCCCCACATGCCTGTCCCACCCCAGGAAGTGTGTCCCTTCTCTGCTCAACAGTCCTTCGGTTTCCCCACTCAAACTAACATCTTATAGTCCCTCATTCCCCACATGTCTGTCCTGCCCCAGGAAGTGTGCCCCTTCTCTGCTCAACAGTACTTCGACTGCCCCACTTCCTTTCTGGGCTTCAACAATAGGCTGGATAGGAAGTCTTAGAGCCCTGTAGCTGTAGTTTAGCACCTTCAGGAAATCAATTTCCAACAATTCTCTCACCCAGAGAGAAACTACCCACAGGCCTAACAACCCGCTTCTTCAATCCAGCTTCCAAGCTAACCAGCTACAAAACAAGTATGGCTATGGATACAGGTTCAGGTACAATGACATTAATATATGTAGGGTAGCTCAATGAGTGTGTGAATGATCATGGATGATTGAATGGATGACTCAATGATGGGAGGAATGATCAGAAATGAACTAAGTCACGCACATAGAACTCTTGCAGAACTTTATATATAAAACGTAAACATAAAAATACGCTCTGTAAATGCACAGATTCATACTGAAATAACATTAAACGTATACATGCAGCATATACATGAAATACCCATAAATATAAAGACATTTATAACCACACATAGGATAAACCCATAAAATTAAACATGTAAATAATAATGCAGCATGTAAATTTATCACACAATTAACACTTATCTTGATAAGAATATCACCAAATGCGTGCAGACCTTCCATGAACCTCCCAACCTTAGACCACATTGATCATCACTCTCAGCAGTGGGTCACCCCCGAGCTGGGACTAAACTCCACCCGGGTAAAGGGATTCCTAACTAGGCTAATGGTTCATAGACAACAGGAAAGACTCCGTCACAGGTGCCCACTAAAACTAACAACCTACAATCCATCATTCCCCACATGCTCGTCCCACCCTAGGAAGTGTGCCCCTTATATGCTCAACAGTCCTTCAACTGCCCCACTCAAACTAACATCCTATAGTCCCTCATTCCCCACATGTCTGTCCCACCCCAGGATGTGTACCCCTTCTCTGCTCAACAGTCCTTCGACTGCCCCACTTCCTTTTCGGGCTTCAACAACAGGCCATATAGGAAGTCTCAAATCCATGTAGCTGTAGTTTAGCACCTTTAGGAAATCAATTCCCTACAATTCTCTCACCCAGAGAGAAACTGCTCACGGGCCTGACAACCCGCCTCTTCAACATCCCACGGGCCAGACAACCCGCTTCTTCAATCCAGCTTCCAAGATAACCAGCTACAAAACAAGTATGGATATGGATACAGGTTCAGGTACAATGACATGAAGATACATAGGGTAGCTCAATGAGTGTGTGAATGATCATGGATGATTGACTGGATGACTCAATGATGAGAGGAATGATTGGAAATGAACTAAGTCCCAACAATGTGTATGCATGTCCCCAACTTGACACTTGTCATGTTGGAAGCTATTTTGGCCCACTTGTCCCCAACTTTGGAACTTAGGATAAAATAATAACTCATACTTTATGATTTAAGAAATATTAATATAATATTCCTTTTTGGCTTAAGCTTCCTAGCTTAGCCCCTTTTCCTTAAATTTTAGCCCCTCCTTTCCCTAACTAGTGGAATTTAGTTCCCCATACTCTTTTATCGTGGTCGGTCTGCGCACAACAATGCATTTTATATTAATTATGAGACTTATACAAAAATAGGTGCACTGGCCTTTAACATCTAGGTTCTTGGGCCTAATCATCACAAAACTGACTCACCAGCCTATAAAACACAATTTATACACAAAGGCTCCTTGGCCTCAAAATCGGACGCACTTTAATTGTTGTGCGTGGTATCCTGGAATGTGCACACTTCATCATTTTACTGCACAGTACATGCGCACACTATGCCATGAAATGTGCATATAAAAATGAAGTCAAACAACTCACCAGCTTAAGTACATTTTCATTTTACATTTAAAATTGGGTTTGGCCTCGGGATATTACACCCTTTGTTGTCTTGTCTATACTTTATTCTCTTGCATATTACATCTACATGAGTGGTTGCTAGGTTAATACTCTGGTAAGGTGCACCTCATTGACAAAGGTTTGACTTGGAACTTTAAAGCCCTCCTAGTATTCATTTACTATCATTTTCACCAATGTTAAGTTCTTCTTGTGGCATGCATATTGTAGACCTTGTAGTCTTAACCTTTTATAGAGATTTCCCTCTTGGATTAGTCACTTGACTCGATTTTCCCTTGTTGAATTGACACTAATATCTTGATCCCTCCATCATTCTTTTACTTCTTTAAACTACAAAAAGACATTTTTTTGCTAGATCTATCACTTCACATCACCTTTAATATTCATTTTTATAGTTTTAGTAATCATAATACCTAGGGATACCCCCCTTGAGTTAGAGAAGATCCAACCAAAAGTGAGAGGATATGTTTCTTAGGTGATAGCAGTGACTGTCCTAGTAGTTCTCCCTCTGGTTGCACCTTGTGGATTATGGATTTTATCATTAAGTATGAGTTGGGGAGGTAACATTTACAAGTATTTTGACAACATTGTGTACATTCACATGGCAACAATGGAGAAATTTTAGAGCTGGTAGCAAGGTAAGGATATGGTTCATGGATTTGTAGTGATTATAGCAACCTATCTAGTGGTGGATAGAGAAATCATGTAGTAGCTCATGCTTTCCTTTGTATAAGATGGATGATATTTTTATTTGTAGGTGCCTATGTCCATTTCTAGGTTAGCAATGACATAGATGTCGACCTATGAACACTTAAATTTTAATGTCCCCCTATTTTGGTTCATTACCAAACACAAGGGAAAAATTCATGGTATTGATTGGATAGTTCGATGGTTGCATCGACCATATGACTTCACCTAGATATTGTATTTTTCTATGTTTGAGTGTTATGACCCAAGGGGGCATATATAGGGTTAAATGTATATGATATGACCCTAAAGGGGGGCATATATGAAGATAAATGCACATGCAATGTGTAAATATATATGTAATAGGGTTGTCCTAATAGTAAAGGGGCCTCATGTGTAGTGTTTGAATAAGTATATATAGATATCATGTATTCATTATTGAGGACATGTGAATTGTGATGTATGAATATATTTGGATTATTTGGAGGAGGTTCTCCTATTGTTTAAGGGGTTATTGTGTAACTCATATCTCTTGTCTATATTGGAGTTGTGATCCATGCTCACATTGGTGTATATGGCATGTACTTTTGTTTTATTTTGATGTCTTAATCATGTTGATCATTACATTTGGTTTCAAAGCATCAATCCTAGGGTTTTGCTTCTTCAAGCGAGTCATCTTGGATTTTTTGCTATAACTTGTTTTAGAGGATGTTTCGGATAGCAAAATTTGGATGTTACTTAGAAGACATAGCAAGGTACACATGGTAAAAATTTCAGGTTTTGGGTCGTTTTACTTTATGAGATATAGCCCATGGAAGTTAGGGATTTTTACTAGCCATGAAATCAATCTCAAATGAGTCATTTTTGGAATTTCTCTATAACTTTTTCTTTGTGATGTTTCTTACTGTGAAATTTCTAAAATATTGAGAAAATATAACTAATTTCACCTGGTAAACATTTCAAAGTTTGAATTATTTTAATTTATGAGATATAGTCTATGGAAGGCAGGGTTATTTGACTACTCCTATAACTAGTCTCAAATAGGTGTTCTAGGGAAAAATGTCATATATTCTTCAACAAGGATCTGAATTCAATGCCACTAGTTGAATTTGAAAGAGGACAATCAATAGTATTTCCAGTAAAAATTTCAGAATAGGGTATTAAATATTGGACACGTGGAACTCCGTACAAGTTCTCTCTCTAGAAAAGGGCAAAAATCAGCAAGGTTTGGGAAAGTTACCATAAATTTAATTTGGCAAATCAAATTTTGGTAAGATCTATGGAATTGTAGAGAAGACATATCAGAGTACAACATGCCAAAAATTCAGACTAAGAATGGCTGAAATTTCATAAATACATCAGAAGGAAGGTCGGCTAGAAAGACATATTCCAAATTAGGGTTTTCAAAGTTATGTTCACTTACAACTATCATAACTTTTGATTGGGATGTCCGATTGAGGTGAATCAAACACCATTGGAAAGAGAAAGCATAGAATATTTTATGGGAAAATTTATTATAACTATTTGAAATCATTATCCTTAATATATTGAGGTTGTAAGTTGAGGGTTGGGTTTAGCCCTCAATTAAGAATTAATGAAAATACCTCAATTTACAGGAGATGAAGATAAATATGAAATCAATCCTATGGAATGGTTGAGGTTGGTAAATGAATATGATATGACTCCTGTAATAACAAAAAAACATTTTTTTTGGTGAAGCTCAGAAGTGGTGGATGAGTATTGATAAGGATACTAGATGGAACTTCACATGAGAAGCATTTGAAAAGCTCTTCTCAAAATATTGAATCAAGGATACAAAAATGGAGGAGATGCATACAATTTAAGATGAGTTAAAAGAATAAAAGGAAGAGATCAAGAAGGAGTCTGATGAGATATCTGAGATATGGGACCTTAATGAAACACTCATTAAGGAAGTTCAAAAATTGAAATAGGGAAAGACTAGCAAATGAAAGTGGGAAAAAAGATGAGTCAAAGGAAGAATTGAAAAAGAAATATGAAGAAATTGGTAGATTTAGAAACCATAATAAAAAAACTACTGGATGAGATTAAGAGATTGAATGAAGAGAAGAAGAATTATCAAAATCAAGAAGAAACAAGGATCTTGGATGAATAATCTACCAAAATAATTGAAGAGGAAATTTGCAAGAAAGTTGAGGAATCCCTAAATACTAACGAGGTAAAATCGGAAATGCAATCTAGAATTGAAGAAATGCATCATAATTTGATAAATGGGGTGACATTGTAGCTTCAAAAGGAGAAATAAGACAAGATTCAAGAAGGTCACCAAAAGATACTTAAAGAAGTTGAACTTCATCTATATGATGTACATGCCAAATACCATGGTATTATCTCCAAGGCTAGAGTAATCAAAGACCATGCAAAGAGGATAGAGAACACCATTGTCTTTTAAAAGAACATAGATGAAATGCATGTGCAAAGGTAAAGAAAACCATCAAATGTGAAACCACATCGACACCCTCATTAACATGAAATATTTCAAGGAAGACAAGAAGATCGAATCAACATTATCAAGGAAGAAGATGGAATACTTATCAATACTCATGCAACAAGGTATCACAAAACCTCTATTCAACAAGACATTATCAAAGATCAACAACCACTACAAATTGGAGAAGTTACAACAACAATGCATGGAATCAAAGGAAATAAAATTATGCAACAACTAGCCACCAAGGATTAAGACCAAAAATAATTGATTTCGGATGGATGGATCATCATCAATGGAATAAAGAAAGTAGGAACATAAGAAAATCATATTACTTGGTTTCATCACATGTGAATCCTTTAATTGTAAAACTTCGAGGACAAAGCTTTTTGAAGAAGGGTACTCTGTTATGACCCAAGCGAGACAAATATGGGGTTAAATGTATATGATATGAGCCCAAAGGGGGGCATATATGGGGCTAAATGTACATTTAATATGTAAATATATATGTAATAGGGTCGGCCTAATAGTAAAGGGGCCTTATGTGTAGTGTGTGAATAGGTATATATAGATAAAATGTATTCATTATTGAGGACATGTGAATTGTGATGTATGAATGTATTGGGATTATTTGGAGGAGGTTCTCCTATTCTTTAAGAGGTTATTGTGCAACTCATATCTCTTGTCTATCTTGGAGTTGTGCTCCATGCTCACATTGGTGTACATGGTGTGTACTTTTGTTTTATTCTGATATCTTAAGCATGCATATCATTACATAGAGTAGGGTAGGAGAAATAA
>SNQJ01S0167218.1:26420-44813 GCA_010110895.2 Picea sitchensis | reverse complement strand
CCAACAAGTCAAAACCGAATGAAACCCTCCAAAAAAAACTCATAGAGACAACAGAGAGCCATCACGGCTTCCTTCACACATCCATCCAACCATTGTGACTTCAACCATCCAATTTTCCATTTGCAACGAATAAAACACAAACAACCATTCCAGAGAAACACCATGAGTTTACACAGTTTCCAACCTCAAGAAAAAACACAGACCAATACATCACTGAGCCAATGTTTATTTCATAAAAAAGCGACTTCATGGATGGGCGAAAAAAACATACCTGTAACTAAATGGCCTTAAAAATGTGAGCTTGGTGGAGCAGTTTCTTCCTCACCTGAATATTGGAGCTTAACCACAATGAAAATCAAATGAACAATAAACAATCTAGGGTTGTGGCCAATGGGAGAAGTATGGAGTGACGTGCAGTGAATTCACATCGCTTCCATCCTCTCTTCATTCAATTATGTAGTACACGATAGCCAACCAACACTAATCCATGCATCAAAACTTGCATACATTACTTGCCAAATGTGCCACCTGATCAATACTAAACACTAATCCAAAATCATACTATAACATATATCACATGTGCCTTCATATAAAACAATAAAATTGTATAGACACTAACATTGTTAGTTAGGAATAACATCAACCCTTTTAAATTTCAATTGCATATAATATAGAATAGAATAAGATAGTTTAGTTCCTTCTTCCTGGATTCTTTTCTTATATTGCTCTTGTCTCTTGTTATAACTAACATGTGTCTTGTGTAGGTGGAACATGTGATGAATCATGGCTATAATAGAAATGTAATTCCAGTGAAAATAAGACATTCATAACATGGATTTTTAGAGCTTAGAGTAATAGAACCAACACATAACATGCATTATCCATCTACCATTTGTCGTAAATAAAACCAATATTTCATCATCAATCATTGTAGAGCCTTATAAGCAATGTCGAACAACAACATAAATATGTGTTAACAATACTATCTATGATCCTCCAATCTACAAGGGGGTCCCACCTACTAGTATCATATATATCATTAGCTTATAAATAATAGGCTTTGGCAATACTTTGCGGGAGAAATCCTCGTTGCAATTTTTATCGTCAATAAGCATAAATCCCCCTTTAGAGGGAGGTCCTTTCAGAATATACCAATCTTGTCTCAAAAGTGCTCAAACGTATACTAGACAAAGGCTTGGTCAACACATCTAGAACCTTCTCATTTGTGCCAACATATTGGAGCTTTATAGCTCCCCTCTACACCATATCACGAATGTAGTGATATCGGGTTTCTATGTTCTTTGACTTGTCATGGAACACAAGGTTCTATGTCATATTTATGAAACTTCTGAAGCCATATGGCTTCACAACTGGAGGAACATGTAGAAATGTATTCCACTTCTGCCATGTTGACATAAATACTGGATTTCTTCCTACTCTACCATGAAGTCATGGCTGACCCCAGACTGGAACAATATCCTGGAGTGCTCTTTCTATCAGAAACACTTCCAGCCCAATTTGAATCAGTATATAACCAACCAGTCTAAATTCATGATCTCCATTATAACAGAGACCAAAGTCCAATGTACCCTTAAGGTATCTCATCACATGTTTTGCAGAAACAAGGTGAACACGTCTAGGATATACCAGATATTGACTCAAGGTGTTCATGGAAAAACATATATTTGGCCTGCTATTCATGAAATACATCAACGATCCAATGATCTGTCTGTACAACGTAACGTCAACCAATTTTGACGAAGTATCAACTAGGAGATTCAATTTTTTTTCCATGGTTGTGTTCATGGATTTAGACTCCAACATATCAAACCTCTTTAGTATTTCAATTTCATACTTCCCTTGGTTAAGGAATATATTCTCTGGGCTCTACCAAACCTCAAGACCTAAGAAATAGTGCATTAGTCCCAGGTTTCATCTCAAATTCTACAACGAGCTTCTTCTTATAGTCAGTGATAATATTTTCTTCTCCAATTAAGAATAATTCATCCACATACAACAACAATATAACTGGATCATCATTCATAACCTTGAAGTAAAGGCTAGAATCATATTTACTCTTAGTAAATCCCAAGCTCATCAGGAAACTGTCAATTCTTCCATACCAAGCTCTAGGATCTTGGTTCAATCCGTATAGATCCTTATTCAACCAACATACATGAGTCTTTTTGTCTTCAACTTCAAACCCTTGAGGTTGTTCTATATACATTTATTCTTCAATGACACAATTTAAGAAGTTTGTTTTCACATCCATCTAGTGTAACTTCCACTTCATCTTTGTTGCAAGAGCTATTATTTTTCTGATAGAAGTGTATTTGGCTATAGGATAAAACATCTCTTCATAATAAATTCCTTCCTTTTGAGAAAATACATGAGCTACAAACCTTCTTTATGTTTTTTCAATACTTCCATCAACAACATGTTTTATATTGTATAACCATTTGGAAGATACCACATCTTTCTTCTTTGGTCTAGGAACTATTTCCCATGCATCATTCTTTATAATGGATTGTTATTCTTTTGTCATGGAATCTACCCATTCTTTCTTCTGAATGGATTCTTCTAAGCAAGTAGGATCCTTTTCTATGAGATCACATATAAAAGCCATATAACTAGAGAATGGATTAGGTTTCTTGACTTGTCTCATGGTTCCTTCTGGGGCACCATACTTCTCTCCATCTTGAATAAGTTCCCTTTCCCAAGCTAGCTTTCTCTTGTGAGAGATAGATATTTTGGGAGGTTCTTGAGATTCTATCATATCATGATCTTCTTGAATCTCATCATCAAAGGAAATTATGATGTCCCTCACTGGTTCTGCAACTCTGGGAGCTATAGGCTCTTCTTCATATACTTCTTCAAGATGGCATCTCCTTTATTTATTGAATGTTTCATCTTCATCAAAGGTTACATCTCTATTGATCTCAATATGATGGTAACCTGGTATGTAAATTATGAAGGCCTTAGAGACCTCATAGTATCCGACAAATATTCCCTTCTTTCCTGAAGGGTCAAACTTGGTTCTCCTTTCCTTCAGAATGTGTACAAACACTGGACAACCAAATATCTTGAGATGGCTTACTTCTAGTTTCTCTCCGGAGAATATTTCTTCAGGGGTTTTGAACCCAAGTGCACTATGGGATAATCTATTTTGGACATACATTGTTGTTCTTTCTACTTCATCCCATAAGTGCATTGGAAGATCTTGATCATGGATCATGGTCTTCACTGCTTCCATTATAGTTCTATTATTTCTTTTTTCTACACCATTTTTTTGAGGATTGTAGGGAGTGGTGGATTCCCTCTTAATCTCGACATCTCTTCAAAATATTACAAATTATTTTGAGGTCTATTCTCCTCCACTATCTGACCTGAGTATCTTGAATTTTCTTTCATAGAGATTCTTTATGAAGGCWTTGAATTCCTTGAAWTTTCCAAACACTTCATCTTTTGATTTCAAGAAGTAAACCCAAGTCTTGCGAGAATAGTCATCAATAAATGAAACATAGTATATATACGCACTAAGAGAGGTTGATGGCATTGGGCCACATACATTTGAGTGGATGAGCTCCAAGACTCCTTCTGATTTATTGTCGCTCTTTGGGAAAATATTATTTATGTTCTTTCCTTGTGTACATCCCTTGCACACTCCTTCATGGTCAACCTTGAACTTTGGTAGACCTGTAACTTCCTTTCTCACATATGGTAAGGCTTTGTAGTTGATGTGAGCTAGTATTCTATTCCAAAGTTCACATGGACTCTCAGTGGAGTGAGTCAAAGTTGCATCTGAGTGACATTTTAATTTATACAGACCACCTTCTTCTATTCCAATAACAATTTCATATTCTATGGTTTTTCCTTTATTCCACACGAGGAATTCACCATCTATGAATGCAACCCTGAATCCTTTCTTATCTAAAGCTGAGATAGAAAGAAAATTCTTCGTCAAACCTGGTACATATAATACATCCTTCATCTTCATTGGGGTCCTTGAATCAAGTTTGTAGGTGGATTCTCCCACTCCTTTGATAGGATACTGGTAATCATATCCAAGTGTAACTTTATGGGGAAAATTATTTTCTGTAAGGCTAGAGAGAATGTCCCTCTGACCTGTCATGTGCTTAGAAGTGCCACTATCTATGAGCCAAGTATCCTCTCCAAGTGACACTCATCCTGAGAGGGAAGAGAATAAGACATAGTCTTCAATATTTTTTTTAATCATATTCATGGGTGGCTCAGCATATTCAATTGCATGGGCATGGTGTCTTTTGTTATTTCTCTTCTTTTATTCTTCTCTTATAGCTAGACAACTCTTAGAAATATGTCTCATCTTGTCACAATGGTAACATTGATAAGAGGATAAATCATTTTCTCTTCTTTGACCTTTCTTAAAATTTTGGAATCTCCTTGGAGAGTGAGATTCCTTATGTAGGTGGGTATCCTTCTTGAAATGAGACCTTCTCTTTCCTCCTTTATCATGAGTAGCTAGGGCTTGATCTTCATCCCTTAAAAGAACTGCTTCTTGGTTAGCTACTCTTGCTTCTTCTTGAACACATTCCTTCCAAAGACTGTCAAATTGGAGTTTCTGTTTTCTTGCACAAATATTTTGGTTAAAGGAATCCCAAGGTCTTGTGAGACCATTAAGAGTTAATATTCATCGATTTTGTCTCCAATATCTTCTAGTTGTTCCTTCAATTAAGAAACCCTTGAGAAATAGTCATGAACGATTTCTCCTTTCTGCATATTTGTATTCTTGAGTTGGGCTCTCAAGTTCATATTCCAGTTAATTTTTCTTCCTTCATACATTCTGGTTAGGGCATCAAAAAATTATTTTGGAGTATTCTTAGAAGACACTTGATGGATCAAGTGGTATTTAACAGAGTCTACAATGATTCTCTTGGCCCTAACCATATCTTTTTGGTACTTTGCTTTAGTTGTAGCATCTGTGGGTTTTGGTACATTTTCCTTGATGAATATTGCAAGGCCATTCTCTTCGAGAATGAGTAAAATCCTATGCCTCCAGGCATGGAATTTATTCACACCTTATAACTTGTCAAAAATCTTGGTGCTTGCAGACATCTTGACCTGGAGCTGGAAAAATGACCAAAAAATGAAAGTGCTCAGAAATTAGATCGAAACTTACCATGAGGTGTGCTTGGCTGAGGCGAGTAGCCTAGTGCAGTGTGTTTTATGAAAATCCAAATTTTACCCCTTGAAACTAGTCCTGTGTAAATCTAGGCTGGTATTTCTGGTACTGGTTCTGGTTTCTTGGTTTTCTGGTACCAATGAAAACTAGGTGTTGGAAAAGAGGGCAGACTCGTGGTTCAATGCTTCAACAATGCACCAACAAAACCCTAACCATTGGCCCTTTCAACAACACTTGCAAAGAAGATGAAGTCTCACCCGAGGTAGAGGCAGGGGGGTTATAGGTCTCAAGTGTGTACAACCAAGTTGGGACATGGATCTATGATTACAATAATTAACTGAGAACTTATCCAACAATATGCATTAGATTATGATCCTCATTTACATTGCATATTTAACCCTTATTACATATCAGCATAGTAATAATCAAGATCTAACACTTCCAATCGCTTAGCACACAACATTATCTCAGATATAGCATTCATTCACATCATTAAGCACTAAGATACAACATCAAATGCATTCATTATACATAACAACAACAACACTAAGAAAATAACCACATAAACAACATCACACAAAGCACATCAAAACACAGGATATACGTGGTTCACCCCAGTGTGGGGCTACGTCCACCAACTTCTTATTTTTATTTATTAGTATTTGATATTCTTACATTCATCTTCTCATGTGTAGAAATCCACAGAGTGAAACTCTGCAGTGGACAGGTGATCTGTGCACCACACACTAGATCCACCTTCCTCAAAATCAGGTCAAGGCATAGAGCCAACTCCTTAATATCACTGAGAACCTACATACAACGTTTGTGCAAAAAGAAACTTACAAAATACTTTCACTTAGCTCTGCAAGCCTTAACACATTATTGCACAAAGCCAACCAGATATCTTGCACTAAGCCAAACATACTGTGCACATAGCTAACACTATTAGTCATGCACTAAGACAATGGAAATCTACATTTCTTAGCTACTACTTATTTATACAATTACAAAAATGCCTAAACATGGGTAAACCAATGGGTCAACATCCCATAACCCATTACATAACCCTAGTAAATCCTTTGTTACACAAGCCCACAAAACAAGCGAGATCCCATGATCTCTTCTCTGCCTAGGCGCTCCATCTTCGACTAGCCTGTCGAAGTCCCAAAAGTGGCCAAACATGACCAATGTTTCCTCAAAACTTGGTCAAGGGCCAACAAGACCCCAACACTCACCCGTGACTTGTACCAAGTCACTCATATTTGGGCAACACTGCATCAAAGGCCTCGATCTTAGCTCAAGTTGATTCGACTTGCTGCTTCACCATAGCTTCCTACTCAGCGAACTCCTAAATTACTTGTTTGGTAACAAGCCCTTCCAGGCATTGTTCCACTGTCATAACCACTTGTTCTAGCTACAAGCCTTGTCCTTCGATCTCTTAAAAAATCATGCAGGCTTCATCCTACATCGGTTGGATTCTTTGTGTAACCTCCATGACTCTGCTCTAGATGGCAGTAACATGTTGTTGGACTGTGCATTGTTCCTATGATATTTTCATCCTCTCGACTGCAGTGAGCAACTTCATTTGTGCTTGGACTATGGATGTCTATTGTTGCACCTCCTGGAGTTATGCTTCTAGTTTCCTCAGCTCCAGATCTTCTGCAAGGCGCTCATAGGTCTGCACACTACTATTACTTAATTTATTAAATTCTAAGGCCAGTGCCTTGATTCTTTCTACTGTGTTCCTGGAAGCTTCTTCCCTCTGATCGTGCACTTCTTTCAGAGTGATAGGTACTACTTGGAGATCTAACTCCATTATCCATGCTTGAAGCTGCTGAATGGCTTCGACGAGCTTCCCCACTTGCATCTCATTTGACTCTTGTTCCTCCTATGACAAGCCCATCACAGAGAGAAGTGCTTTAGTCACTGCCTCTTTGACCAAAGTCTGCTCTGTGAGAAGCTGGTCTTTTTCTTTTTGCATCTTCTCTTTGTCCTCTTTGAACATCGCCCTGATTTCATCTTTCTCCTGCTATGTAACTTGAAGTTTCTCTAAGACCTCCTCCTTTTCTTTCTTCATGGCTTCTATAGCCTGCTCCCTTTCTTCTTGGAATCGATGAATTCAATCCTTTTTTGCATCTGCTAATCTTCGTAATTGGGTGGGCTCATCCCCCAATTCTGCAATTTCTGCTGAAGAAGGATAAGTAGGTACTTCGCGGCTCGAATGGATAGCTTGTTGTATGTCCTTGAGATCATTCCCTATTATTTCATACAATGTTTCTTGCTTTTCTTCATGTCTCTGCAAGATATCCTCTAAGGATTCCTCCACAGCTGCAATGATGAGATCGACATTTTCCACTGTGAGCACATTCTTCGACTGAGGCTTATTAGCTCGAGTCTTCTTCCGTGCTAAGGGTTTATGTGGGGAAACCTTCCTTTTCTTCGATGTTTTAGCCTCAGTAAGGGGATCCTTCGGTGGTGTAACTTCACCTTTATCTTGATTTTATCCTTCTTCCCCTCCTTCTTGGTTCACTTCATCTCCTCCTCCTGCAGGTGATTCATGCCTACTTTCCTCTAAGTCATTGTCCTCCTCATCGGTTTCTATGTTCTACATTTCCTCCTTTTTCTTATTTTTCTTCTCTCTAGTATGTCCATCATGTTTGACCCGGGTGACCAAGGGACTTCTGATGATGTCGGGGTCGAAGAGTTTTGCATCTTCCAATGATATAAGGAACTCTGCTGGCCATTCTTTGGTGATCTCCTCCATATCTTTGTCGATCATCTTATAATAGGACTGCATATCCTCCTTACTCTCATCCCTACATGCAGTGATATAAATAAAGTGTCGATCTACATGAAAATTTGCTAGAGATATGTACTGATGTAGTGTGTTTGGGGTCATTCATGGAAATGCTTCAATGGCACGCTTCAACTGCTGGTAGTAAGAATGGAAGAGAACGTTCGACTGCCACTTCTTTGACATGTCATTTGTGTACCACAAGGTGGAGAACCTTGTGGCCAATGACTCTGATGGTTCAACTTCTATGAATTTCACTCCTTCCGACATCTTCCAAGAGACGAAGGCGATCAGTACCAGTAACCAACTGAAATGAAATTCATAGCCCTGATCATGCACTTCACGGCAGTCCTTCTCGAGCTCGTTGATGAGGTAGCTCACCTAGCTCATTTTCATTCCTTATACACACTTCCCTATGAGGTCTACTACAAATCCAATGACCTATGTTGGATGGTTCTTTCTGATGAGCTTACCAGCTATAAGCTGACGCCATCTTGGATGGAGGCTACCTTGTAGCCTCGCTTTCCCTTCTCTACATCGCCATAGGCTTCCTTTATGCACTGTGATAGGGAGTGATATGAGTCCTTCCCTAGGTATAACTGGTGAGGGTTTGGTCTCTGCATGCTCAATACTATGATCAAGTGGATCAACACTGGATCCACAGTGATGTGCCTGTCGAGCCACATACATCCTCCATGATAGCATGACAGGAGGATTTTAACGTAAGCATTAACCTCCTAGTGTCGTCCAAAGTGTGGGATATTCATCACGTTCAGGATCATTGATTGTGAGAGATCCTTTATCCATGGCTGGGAGACTATACACGGCTTCTTCCCAGTCATCTTCATCAAATAACTATGTGGTGTGAGCATCGCATAGTTCTTCTGGTCTCCGAGGTTGAAGTCATTTTTCTTCAAAGCTGGAATGTGTCCTAACTGGGGTCCAACTACACATATCCCTTTCAGGATGTACGCAGTTATTAACATGTATTCAAAGTCACGTGGAATACTGTCACAACTAACTATGCCAGCCAAAGGCAATATGTATTCAGGAAAGATCAACAGGATCTGCTTCGTGTTAGCTAGATCGTCACAATGTTTTCTTCACTTCTCAGTCCCAGTTTGGCTAGAACAACGTCTAGTCGAGGGGGATGCTTGTAGTCTTCTAGTTGACAATTCCTATATTCCCACATACATGACTCTCTATGTCATGAGGTCTACAAGTATTTCCTCCACAAACTTCTCTAATGCGCTATGTTCACCCGACATTCACACTAGTAATAAAATAAATCGGGTAGGTGAACAGACAAGAAAGGTACTCAAATGGATGGCAAGGTCTAGAAAGCATAGCGCAATACAATGGTTTCTTTGTTAGCTCGGATATCATGGTTTGAAAAAAGTGGTCCCGGTGCAACGTCCGACGGGTTAAATAAGCAACGTCGTAACAGATTCCTCCAATGGGAAGGAATGCCTCAATCAATACAAATATGTTCTTTATGGCGTGGTCTCAATGGTCCAACAATGATCTTTCCGGCAATAACTTCATTTCTAGTTATTCTAATAGTCGGGGCACCTCCAACAGTCATATAGCTTCACTGTGGTGAAGTCCCATTCTATGTAGTTTTGTTATTCCGGCGAGGTTCAAGTTCTGTAGATCTGTCTCCTGTGAAGTCTTTTCTAGAACTTGTTGTAGTTTTTCTAATTTGGCTTTCTTCTTACTAAGCTTCCTTGCCTTCTTTCCTGTGATATGAGTCTCTGGATTCCTCTTTCCATTATTATTCTTATCTATTCTTAGCATAGTGACTTCGCGTTGCTGATGATATTTCAAAAGGTTCATAAATAATACCTCTTTGATTACTACGTCATGGGTGGACATACTTTCTTCTTGCATCGGTAGGTCCTTCAATCCTTCTTGCGCTCTTTCAAAGTTGAAAACTACTTCTCTTTAATTTTGTTGCTTTGACTCAACTTCTCGTTCTTCTATCAGTCGATCTATTCTTCGAGCTATGAAATCCCTTAGTTGTTTCTTTTTATTTTCTGTGGATTCCTCCTCTGCTTTCCTTCTGATCTGATCCTTCTCAATCCAAGTATTTCCTAATAAAAGTGGGAAAGGGTCATTGTTCTCAATAAACATAATAACTTCAAAGTCCTCTTATGTTGACGTTTCATGAGAGATCATAGGTATATTAGTAACTCTTCCATATAGGGTTATCATTTTTCCTTTAAACAAGCCTATCCTTCCCAATGAAGGTATCATAGCAGGCTTTCCCAAAATTTCCCAAGTGATTTTTCACATAATATTCACATGTGTTTCTTCATCTAATACACAGTCTATGTTGAAGTCTTCTATTCTTGTAACTATGCATTGTTTTTCTTTCAGGATCTCTGGTAAACTAATGTCTCTGTGATCATCCATTACTTCTTTTAACTGTATTAACATAGTTTCTGACTCTTTTTTTGTATGACTCTTTAACATATCCTTAGTCTCTCAACCTTATTTATAGTTTTCTTGTCTCTTGTTCATGTTTTCAACTTTAGCAATCATTCTTGGGAAATCCTCAACCTCATGACCAATAGATTTACAATAAGGAAAAATTGGACCTATACCTGGGCATTCTTTAGCAAGATGTTTTGATCTCCTGCAATTGTAACACAATGTCAATCCTCTCTTTATTTTAAATGATCCCCAGTCTTTCCTATACGGTGTACTGGGATCACATTGTTGGACCTACAATCTGCAAAAAATCTTTCTAGGTTCCTGCATCCACTTATTAGTCCAACAATTCTTTCTATGCATAGGAATAACATAGTTTTCTCTATTTCTATCAAATTTATTCAGATCGACTATTTCTTCTATCCGGGCCCTAACATTCAGGCTAGAACAAAATCTATCAAACATACCTAGATTCATAATTTCAAAGAAAAAAAATGACTTATCTTACCTTTACCAGAGCACAAATCTTTAATATATTACCTCCTTTCAAATCCGGTTTCGTTCTTAGCACAGAGCTTCGCAAGTCAAGTAGAATACTGCGCACTACAACAATAGATCTACGCACAAATCCTTCTCTTTTCTTCAGTTCCTAGCAATGGAAGTTTCAAGTCCTGACAACAGAACCATTTGTTGGCACATAGGGCATACCCTGGGTTCAACGCTTCAACAACACACTAACAAAACCCTAACTACCGACCCTTTCGACAACACCTGCGAAGTAGAGGAAGTCTCACTTGAGGTAAAGGCCGGGGGGGTTGTAGGAATAAAGTGTCTAGAACCAAGATGGGACACAAATATGTGATTACAATACTTAATAGAGAACTTAGCCAACAATATGCATTAGATTATGATCCTCATTTACATCGCATATTTAATCCTTATTACAGATCAACGCAGTAATAATCAATATATAACACTTCCAATAACTTAGCACACAGAATTATCTCATATATATAATTCATTCACATCATTAAGCACTAAGCTACAACATCAAATGCTATCATTATACATAACAACAACATCACTAAGCAAATAACCACATAAACAACATCGCACAAAGCACATCAAAACACATGATATACGCGGTTCACCCCAGTGTGGGGCTACGTCCACCAACTTCAATCTCCTTACATTCATCTTCTTCTGTGCACAAATCCACAAAGCCCAACTCCATAGTGGATAGGTGATTTGCGCATCGCACACTAGATCCACCTTCCTCAAAATCAAGTCAATGCATAGAGCCAACTCCCTAATAGCACAAAGCACCTACATACAATGTTTGTGCACAAAGAAACTTACAAAATACTTGCACTTAGCTCTGCAAGACTTAACACATACTTGCACAAAGCCAACCAGATCTTTTGTACTAATCCAAACATACTGTGCACATAACTCACACTACTAGTCATGCACTAAGCCAGTGGAAATCTACATTTCTTAGCTACTACTTATTTATACAATTACAAAAAGGCATAACATGGGTAAACCTATGGGTTGAAATCCCATAACCCGTTACATAACCCTAGTAAATCCTTTGCTAGGTCTACAAGCCTGCAAAACAAGCGAGATCTTGGGATTTCCTCTCCGCCTGGGCGCTCCATCTTCGACTAGCCTGTCAAAGCCCCAAAAGTGGCCAACCACGACCAATGTTTCCTCAAAACTTGGTCAAGGGACAACACTAAGGTTTCATTTTCCAGAGGATATAGCCACTAAAAAGGTGAACTCATGCTACGAATGATTTTTTTGGGCTAGGGTGTGCTTCCCTAGATGTTTTTTAGGCTGAAATTATCTTCCAACAAAAATCCCTAATTTTCTTGTAAAACAACAATGACGTTTTTGGTAACCCAGTGAAAGGTTCTCTATTCAGTCAAGCTTTGATACCATGTTAAATTTTAGAGCTTCTATTAAGTTCTTTTCAATTTACTAGACAATATTAACATAATTTGGATCAATGAAAGATACACAATCAAAAGGTACACAACATTTATCCTGGGAAACCCTCATTTTGTAGAAAACCCAAGAAAAACTTCCTTAATATATATTGTTAATACAATACCAATATAAAATACCAAACACAAGAGAATATCCAACACTGATCAATGCGCCTCTCTCTTCCTACTTCCGACAACTGCAACTTCCCTCAAACTTGCGCACTAGATGAGTGACTTGAGTGAGTGAGTGAATGGGGTGCTAGCCTCTCTTATTTATACTAGATGAGGAGCGCTAGGGTGGTGTCTCTTCATGAATCAGGTTCGACTTCTTCACCTAGTGGCTAAAGCCACTTTAATTATCCCTAGGGGTCAACTTTTCAATTATCATCATATAATTAGGGTTTAACCAATTCACAAAAGGGGATTTGGTCATACAAGAGTCTTGAAATGATCAATCCACAACAGGGGATTGATATATAAGATAATAACTCAATAATAAGTAGAATATTCTTTGTAGTTACAATATTTCAATACATTGGTCAACCCCAAGGGCATGACTAAGAAATCATAATGAAGTCTGGAAGAAAACATGTGGCTATCATGTTCCCTGGACCCCATATGATGATATCCCAGATGAAGATCAATCATCGAGCGATATTTTTCTCCTCAAGGCTCACCCATCCACTCACCAATCCTAGGTAACCTCAACTCCATGGTATGTTCAAGGAATATTTCAAGAAGTCTCCCTGGAGGAAGTGCTCCAAAACCCCATTGTCCACTACCATGTGATAATGAATACCCCTACATACTGTTGTCTATCACTAAGTCATCTTGTACCATCTTGTATCCTATAGGTTCTACTATATCCATCACTCTATCGATGTCGCCTAAACCTGTATCCTAGAGCATTCCCATGTTTTTCATATACATGTCCACCCAGTCCATGGATGCATATACTTCCTTGCACTCTGGTCCAAAAGGAATGTGCTCAACTGTCTCTTCTGTAGTTAATCCTTGAGCCTTTAGCAGGCTCTCTAAAATAAATTGATCATGATCCCCACAATGAAAAATAAAAGCATAGTCAAAACCCTCTACGTCATACTTCCCCTCAAGCACTTGCAACTCTAAATGTTCCTCGCATGGGATCATCACAAGAGGCTCCTTTATGACCAACATTATGTCCTCCAAATAACATAATTTTATTTCATCAACATCGCATGGGATGTCATACAAGGGACCAAATAACTCACTAGATGATTTTATGCAATGATGGGACTCATGTGGACTATCATCCTCATACAATATTTATGATTTGTTCTCATCCACCAATTCATCCTCTTTTTTTTCATCCTCCATGCATAGCTCCAAACCTTTGTCATATTTCAGTGCAATCATGTTTTCATTATCATACGTGTCATAAATAGGATAAGGTGTTGAATCGACGCCATAGTTAGGTGCTAGCACACCCACATCATCATAAATATGACAATATGTTTAAGACTTAACACCTGTTTATTGGGCATATTTATTATAGCTACTATCTCCATCCCATATGTCAATTCCTTCATCTATATTAGACAACTAAGATGGTGTATTACAGGTTGTTGTTTGGTCATCTTTAACTTCGGTATGACTAGTTGCATGTACCTCCAACATCATTATTTTCTCTCTCAATGCAGATAGAATATTTCGATTTTATTGAAGGATTTTCCTGGTTCCAATCATGAGTTTTCAGGTAGTCTCCATCCCTTTAACCCACTATAATATCCCACCCACTTGCTATTACAAGTTTGTTTCTAATGTTGTAGTATTTTGTTGGCTTGACTAATTTTTGTTTACTATTGTAGTATTCAACAACTTTTTGGCTTTGGTATTTCATCAAACAGTAAGTAGAAGTGCCCAATTCCCACTAATAAACCTCTCTAATATTGGTTGTAACTTATTTATGTGACAGATTTTTCATCAAACACATTGAGGACATACTCCAAACCCCCTTATAACTCCTCTATATGCAGTTGTTTCTTTATGGTCTTGTTGTTTGGTTGGAGTGTTTTTTTGGTTGGTGTTTAACATTTAATTCTCAATGGATGAATGAGGTATAATATACATAACATATACCAATTACAATAGAAAGGAACATTAAAAAACAATCTAGTTTTATTAATAAATCAATCAGAACCTTACACAACAAATAACTTACAAAATTTCCTAAAGTGCACAAGCAAATGTTGGTGGTATTTTATGGGTGATTAAATAAGAGTCTAAATTCTAGAAATACTTGTTGTAGTAGCATCCAACTCATACAATATGTTTTTATTATTGAATACATCTCCCTCATATACCCTCATGGCCTTTAGAATAAGTAAAACAACCTCTACAATACAATATTGACCCCTATGAATCAAATTCAACCTTCCTTGAGAGAAAGGAAGCCCCACCAAGAAAGAAATGACCTCTACAGAGGATAACTCAGCCTTAGAAAGACATAATATGTCCTCTTCTATGTATACACATCCTCCCCATGAAATTTAAACCCTTACTAACCAACTCTAGTTGCTTCCAATGGTAAATGGTCTCCACACAAGGAAATTGTCCCCCACATCACAGTATTCATCCCATACTCAGAAGGGATTCGATTATGGAAGATAAATCAACCTTATCTTCATAAAACACATCATTCTCTTAATTAAACTCGTCCCAGACCAATGGAACTCAACCAACAATAGAAAAACTTGGTCTACACACAAAAAACTCGATTCTACTCAACCTTACACATAGAATTTGACCTACTTAATTGATAACCTAACCCTCTCACATTGAAATACGACCCAACACACTATAGAATGACCTCTTCTCACAAGATATCTTCCCAACCAAGGAACAATTTTGTTCCAACAAAAGGATTTGACCTAGTTGTAATATACTCTACCTAGAATGGATAAACTCATCCAAATGATGAAGGTTCGGCCCTCTTACAAGGGGAATAAGCCTCACACTAACCAATACAACCTCCCTCCAAATAGTGTGCCCTCTTTCACAAGAAATCAACCCTGGATAAGTGAAATTTGGTATCCTTCATCAGAATTCAAACTCCACACCAAAAAACTCATACAAATATTCATGCAAATGAAAGGGTTTGGCTTCCTCAAGTCCACCAAGCAATCAATTTTTCCTTGTTACCATTGTTTCCCCTCACGATGGAAATATCTCTATCTATAATACCACTGTAGTATCCTCAAGTGAGATAGGTTGGGATACTATGATATTTGTATAATTGTGTTGTTTTTTCTTGTGTTCTTTTGCCAAACATATTGCATTCAATCCAAGTACACATGAAATAAAAGAGACAACATGAATTATTTTTATTATGAATGGAACTCCATACACAAAAATAACAAGTTCTAATGGTTTCTATGGAAGCTACAATACATCACATAAATACACAATGCTCAAACCAAAAACCTGGATGATGCCACAACCACTTCCAAAAATCCCCACAAGCCTCCTAAGCAAGACGCTACACTTCTAAACTAAAGACAAACCACAAAATGAAGTTCCAGTGAATATCCTATATGGATCCTCCTCCTTGTCTAGTTAGGGTGGATTTTGCACCACCAAAACCAAACCACAATAGAATGGTTTTACCAAAACCCCTATGAAAACCATGGCTCACAATATCACTCCAAGAAGAGATCAATCCAAAACATAATCCGAAAAGTGGGGCGTTACCCCTCCTTTTATTCTTCTTCAATGTCCCTTCTAGATCTTTCCCCTTTGACTTAATCCACATGACCCTTATTCCCATTTTAATTTTCAACTTAATATTAAAGTCACATTTTCCTAATGTTTAAGTGACTATTAATATTAAAGTTACTTTTTAACCCCTTTTAATTCCCGAAAGTGATTAATTTTATTTTAAGACATTTTTGGATGATGGAAGTTCCTTTCTCATCACCCCAACCTCTAGATTTTTTCATCCCAGTTCCAACTAGTTATTACACTAAGGTGTCTGTTGTGAGAAATTCACCATGTTGACAGGTTGAATTCCCCTTAGACTAAAAACATAACCTAAGAGAGATTTGAAACAAGTGGTGACTGACTTTCTTTTATATTAATCTTTTAATCTTATAGATAGAAGGAGAGATTTATACTAACCTTAAGTCCAACGTTTGTCCTCGCTACTCCAAACCTTGACCTCATTGCTTCAATATTCTCGATGGTCAAAGGAACCTACAAGAATAGACAACAAACAACTCTACTTCTACTAGATCTCATTAGGAAAATACTAATATATCTAAGCTTGATTTGGCGTAAGAATTAGACAAATGCACAAACAGTAATTGAAAGGAACATGCCAAGTTTATTCATCATAAGTGAAACATTAAATATGGATGATGGAATCAATTTTCCAAGACTTCTTTCCTCCATCCCTTGGATGCACACATGGGTATTCCATAGTTTCTCTCAATATCAAAAGTTTCATACCTTATATAATTCAACTCCCTTTCCCCATGGAAGGCCTTGCTTATATAGGATTTGGAAACTTCAACCACCATTATCAAATGAAGGGAAGGTTGAGATATTTGTTCCCTAAGTTAGGATTTGTATCCCCATAATGGAATCAAAGTTGAGTGACTTGAGGCTATGAGTCATCACTCATCCATAACCACTGAAATATCCTCATAAATGGCCCTTAGGTAAAGGTGGAATTAGGCCCAACTAACTAATTCTCCCCCAATGCTTGAGATAGGGAATCATTGATGCTTCCTGACAATGGTATAGGGAGTGTCACTCAAGGAAGGATTCCCTCCAGACAGGACCAGGGGAGCATCACCTTTCTAACCAAGTCAAAATTAGGGTAAAATCATATGTTTGTTGGCATGTTTTACAGAAAATCATGTGCTTGTCATTGATTGAAATAACAACATCGTCAATGTTTTATAGGAAAAGCATAATATCAAGAGGAGAATCGAAAAGTATGTAGAAACAAGAAATCTCAGAAGGGATAGTAGTTTCCAGAATTGCAGACGAGGTCCAAGAGATGGACTCGCAGGAGGAGAAAAGGTGGAGACCTGTGAACACTTAGAAAATATTCCAAGTCGTAGATATCATAAGCTCATGAGGAAGATAAATAGTGGTCGTTGGATCACTGATCCAAAATACCAACAACCGTTAGATCCAGTGCATTTGTGAGGAGGTTACCCTTCGGGGAATCTCACTTCAAAAGAATTGACAACTTGAAAGTTGAATTACCTGAACCCTGAAATCCGAAATGAATGTGGACCATCGGATCTAGAGAAAATGTGATGACTGTCGGATTGAATTAGTGGAAGGAAAGGATAAGAAAGGGTTGAGATCTGAGATCATGATCACCTGAATATCTATCGATCGTCGGATCGAATTAATTTAAGGGTAAGTTAAACAGGGCTAAAGAGTTGAGAATTTGATTATTCGAATACTTGTTATTTGTCGAATCAAACTCGAATTTCCGTTAGTCATTGGATCATTCTAAGTGGAAGGACAGGATAAGATAGAAGAGATGCATCACAAATAGATCGGTTCATTGATCTAATATCATGATCCAACGAACATCATTCGTTTCGGGTATAAATATGTGAGGAGGTTACTATCCGGAAAAAATCTCACTTCAAGACGTTAGTTTGAGATTTAAAATCTTCGAAGTCTAGAGACCTGGAGAGACGAAATACGTTCTTGACCATCGGATCATCCGAAGAATATTGCAGCTGTCAGATCATTCTAAAGTGGAAGGACATGATAAGTTGGGTAAAGGGCGCACTAATCTCATCGTCCAAGAATCGGGGACTCAGATCTACGGTCGACAGGGCATATCGAACCCCCCCGATTGTTAGAAAAACAGGACCGCGGAGCAATAAAATAAAACAAATGTAAAAACAAAACACAAAAGACACACAATACAAGAGAGACACAAATTTACGTGGTTCACCCAGTGTGGGCTACATCCACCAGAGAAATTGCCAGGTCCTTCCTTTATT
>SNQJ01S0167218.1:0-26410 GCA_010110895.2 Picea sitchensis | reverse complement strand
ACGTGGTTCACCCAGTCATCCAACAAATGAAGGGATACAACCTACAGCAAAACCTGTTGTAACTTCCTCTTCTTTCTCTCACAATCTCCTGTCTTAGAATACAATATTCACCATCATCCATAGTCACGATACATTTCCCTCATAAAAGAGGGTTGCCTTCTAGGGAAAAAACCCCTAACATAATCTCTACCGTTAGATCTGTAACCTTATAATGAACGGTCCAGATTTACAATGAAATTACAATATACTTTTACAAGGCAATTTTTGCTTCGGGGGCTTTTCCCCCAAACCCCCCAGCCAGGGGGATATCTCCCCTGGACCCCACAGAGGGGGTACCCCCCCTCTGCACTCCTCCGCGTGGAAGAGTGTACATACTTCTGGGGTGTAAATACTTCATGGGGTATAAACACGGCTGCACACAAGGACCTCTGAATCAGGAAGATAATCAGGCTCCACAACCAACACCGATATTTCTTCCTTTAACTATGGGGGGTGTCTGAGTTGGTTGTATTTTCCTTGTGGGAACCTCATACGTGTTACCTTTATGTTAACTCAGACCCCCCTCTCTCATTACCACTTACTTCCTAACCCCCCCTCCGAGTAAACCACCAAACCACTCATACATACCACCTCCCCGCTCTGACGTCACACTCCACTACTCACTACACATCACACTCCACTACCGCACTATGCCTCAAAATTCCACTACACTACCTACATGTCTCACCAACATCAGCAAACCACCTCAGGGAGAACATGTGGAAAACCACATCAGCAAGAACATGAGTTGGTTGATCTGAAATATCACTTCAGGTGTATTCACAACCGTTGATCATAGTACAGTGGAAGGATAATGTAAGTTTGAGAAGTTGAAATTTTAAAGTTCCGAAGGGAGAATTTATGACAACCATCCATCTCAATGTTTGATTAATTCCTAGTCGTTGGATTGAACAATGAAATGATGAGTGTCAGGATCAAATCTAACCATTGATTTGTTTCTGTTAAATAAACTGTTCGATATGATCCGTATGTTTCAGGATCACCATCAAGATCGTAAGATCGATGGTCTCATCGCATTGTGGGGCCAGAACATGCTCGGGTATTAATATTTCATGAGTGGGCCGCAATCGAAACCATGGTTTTGGATAAAGGATGTGTGGAGGCTCGTAGTGAATTGTGGGGTGAAAAGTGGGTTTCCCTCAAACCGCCAATGGATGTTCCTGCAATTGTGTGGTCACGTGAAGTTCATAGCCCAAGGTCATATCATGCAAAAGAGCTAGCACTCACTAGACCGAGATCAGGAAGCGCCTTTTGAATAGGCAATTGGGTCACCGCCAGTGGTCATGTGAAGGAAGGGGCTTAGAAGCCAAAGAAGCCAAAGATGAATGGATTTAACTGACAGAGAAGACGAAGAGTTTCGACTGCCAGAGAAGCCAAGGAATCTCAGGATAAATCCCACTAATGATGAACAAACTGAGCATAACTGCCAGAGAATTCGAAGAGGTTCAGGGTGATCGCCAGAGGAACTCAAGAGTCTCGAGGTAACTACTAGTAGGATGAAGACTCATTATAGAGACAATTGACATATGGAAAAGCGTCGAAGACTGTAACTTCCAGAGAAGCCAAAGAATCTCAAGATAACGCCCACTGATGAAGAACAGACTCAGCATGATTTCTAGAGAGAATGAAGAGTTAGGTGTATGATCTTGCAGAGGACTTGGCATGATAAATATACACAGGAAAAAGAAGAGATGGTTTCTTCTGTTGAGAGTTTTTCATGCACGTAGAATCATGTTGTGTGTAGCAGTTGAAATGCAAAGAAGATGCGTAGCGGATAGAATGGAAATAATACACAGAGCATAAAGTGCAGAATAAAGACATAGTACAAAAATGTATATCTGAGAGAGGAAGAGAAAGACGAGGTGTGCAGGCAGAGAAGAGCAGTGTAGTAGAATAGTGATGAGACTGGTAAGCCTTTGACAAACATTGTGTCACTGTAATAAGTTTAAGTAATGAAGTTTTTATAATCAGGGTGGTAAGGAGGTGCTAGGGAGGACTGTTGTTCTCAGAGTTTCAAGTGGGTGCTTGAACATAGGGATTTGTAGCTTCCATCTGGTTGTAGCCAGAAAAAAATAGGGTGGCAGGGTGGTGCAAGGAAGAAAGATTGTTCTCTGTTACACAGGTTGGTGCCTATGTGAATGGAAGTTGGTGCTTCCATCTAGTTGGTGTTGGAACACTCAGGGAGTTGTTGCTTCCTTCTAGTGGGTGCTAGAGAAACCAGAGAGTTGTTGCTCTCAAAAAGTTGTTTCTTGTAAAACAAAGGTTGTATCCTCAAGAGGAGTTGGATCTCATAAGAATGATAATGTACAAAAAATAAAGCTACTTATCATATCAATAAGAAGAGGTTTTTCCCTTTATGGGTTTCCTCAGGAAATATTTGTCTCTGTATATTTCATGTGTGTTATTGATGTTGAATATTCTATTGCTTACTTCCCTGCATTATTGTGATTGTTATTGAGTGTTTTGTAAAGAGTTTAAAATGGGCATAATTTTTTAAGCACAATAACAACTGATTCACCCCCCCCCCTCTCAGTTGTCCAACAATTGGTATCATATTTGGTTCCTTTTATTTAAAGGTAGATCAATAAGCTTAATATGTCAAGTCGTGAAGGAACTTCAACCAATAAGGCCCCCCTATTTAATGGAACAAACTTTGCCTTTTGGAAAGTTAGGATGAGAACTTACATAATGGCTTTAGGTGCAGATGTTTGGGATGTGGTAGAGACTAGTTATGTAAAGCCAATTGTACTAGCTAATAAGGATGAAAAGCATCCTAGAATTCAGCTTCAACGCTAAGGCTATGAATGGTATTGCAAAAGCAAAATTTGTAAAAGTTATGCACTTAGAATCTGCCAAAGACATGTGGGACAAACTCATTAGCAGTTATGAAGGTAATGAGAAGGTAAAGGATGTCAAGCTTCAAACCTACAGAGTACACTTTGAACAACTACAGATGAAAGAAGATGAAACTGTTGGGAAGTACTTTCTAAGATTTGAAGAACTAGTAAATGCAATGAAAGCACCCGGTGAAAAAATTGAGGAAGCCTCTTTAGTTCAAAAAATTTTGAGATCTCTGATGTATAGGTTCAACCCAAAGGTCTCTTCTATAAAATAACTTAATGATATAAAATATTTGGATTTTTATCAACTTCTAGGAATGTTGACTGCATATTAAATGAGGATAGGTAAACATAAATCTACCACTAGAGAAGCATCTTTTAAAGTAGATAAGAATGATGAATCTGAGCCTGATGAAATTGAAGAAAAAATTGTGAGAAGACTAAAGAAAGGATCGGGCAAGTATTAAGGCAAGTTTCCCTTCAAGTGTTGTAACTGTGGAAATTTAGGTCACTTTGCATCTAAGTGTCCACACAAGAAGTAGGATTAGAATTCTGAAGGTGAAAAGAAGTACAAACCAAGGAGATTTGGTAAAAAGAAAAGTTTATGTGTAAACAATGATGGCTCTTCAGAAGACACAGATAATTACTCTTCCTATGAAGATAAGGTTAATGACTTTATTCTTATGGCCAAAGAGGATTATGATAATAAAAGAAGAGGAATTTATGTTAATGATGAAGAAGCTGTGATTGATATGGAAGGTGAACTAATCAGTTCTTTAGAAGAGATTGACAGACTCAGACTTAAGAAGAGAAAACAAAAACAATTGTTGATGTAGTTTGAAAAGAATGGTAAAAAACTCGATGAAGAATTTGCCCTGCTAAAAGTGGAGTTAGAAGAGGAAAATAAAATAGAGGACATTCTGAAACAACAGTTATCAGAAAATAAGGCAAGATGTGAAGCCTTGGAAGAAGAGGTAGTAAAAACTAGAAAAGAGATGGAGAAGTTTAAAGCATTGTATCTCCAACATATTCCAAGAATTAAAGCCTCAACATAACTAAATGACATTCTAATCAAACAAATATATCCTTTGTTGAATATTGGCTTAGGTTATGTAAGTGGTTCAAGCAGCAAACAGACAGAAAACAAAGAGCCAATAAAGATGATCAAGTTCCAAGTCAGCAAACAATCAGACCATGTGAGTACTATGTCACCAAAATATAATAAAGATAAGATGATCCCTAATAAAAAACAAAGATATAAAAATATGGAGCAACAAATACCAAGAAGAAGGCCATCCTTCAGGTACCAAAATTTATTCCATGGTTATTGTTTTTACTTCTCTAATTTTGGTCATAAGATTGCAAATTGTCAAATCAAGTTTAGAGACATTCAACTAAGGAGATCAAGAAATGAACATATTTGCAACATAGAACTAAACAACCAATGAGTAGACAAAGTTGCACCAATCACTTTGACCTATTGAACAATGAGCTCGAATGATGTAACTGTCATAAATTTGGCCACAAAGCTGCAAACTTCCATCTGGAGAATTACAAAATAGATACAAAGATAAAACCCTTAGCTAAAAATGCCAACACATGGAAAAGAAAGATAGTGAAAAATGTGGTCTTGTACTTTCAACTCAAAAACAAGAGGACCCCTGGTATATAGACAGTGGATGTTCCAAACACATGACTGGAGACAAGAATAAGTTTTTGTCTATAAGTAAAGGAAAAACAGGAAATGTGACCTTTGGAAATGATGAACTAGGTAAAATCAAGGGTAAAGGGATGGTGAGTTTAAGTAATGGAAAAGGAAAATCCCAGGATGTAATACTTGTAGATGGTATGAAACATGATTTTCTTAGTGTAAGTAAAATGTGTGACAGAGGACGTGAAGTGGTTTTCACTTCCAAAGATTGTAGGATAAAGTCTGTAAACTTAGGACAAGTGGTGGCTAAAGGCACAAGGACAAATAATAATGTATATGTGCTGAAAGAAGATAGAGAAAAGTGCCATCTAAGCAAACATGATGAGAGTTGGTTATGGCATAGGAGACTTGGACATCTAAACTTTGACCACTTAATCAAGCTCAAAAATATTGAGGCAGTAAAAGATCTTCCAAGAATATCAAAGCCACAAGATTATCTGTGTAAACCCTTCCAAGTAGGAAAGCTAACCATGACATAGTTTAAATATAAGAACTCTACTTCAACAGAGAAACCACTCCAATTAGTTCATATGGATTTATGTGGACCATCAAGAAAGGAAGGCACAGGGAAGGAAAACTACTTCATGTTGATCATTGATGATTACTCTAGACTCACTTGGGTTGCTTTTCTCAAATAAAAAGCTGAAGCATTTGAGAAATTTAAAATATTTAAGGCTTCAAATGAGAATCAAACATGCAACAGATTAAAGGTTGTAAGATCAAACAGAGAAGGAGAATTTATGTCAAGTTATTTCAAGGAATTCTGTGATAAACATGGGATCAAAAGAGAATACACAATCCCAAGAACTCCACAAAAAAATGGATTAGTTGAGAGGAAAAACATAATAGTTCAACAATTGGCCAGGTCAATGATGAATGAGAAGAACATTGGTCAAACCTATTGGGTAGAATCTATACACACAACAATTCATATTCTTAAGAAATCTCACCTCAGACCACAAAGTGACAAGACACCTTATGAACTGTGGCATGGAAGACTTGCTACAATCAAACACTTCAAAGTCTTTGGGAGTAAGTGCTACATAAAGAATAATAATGAAAACCTTGGCAAGTATGATGATAGGGATGATGAAGGCATCTTATTAGGGTATGCTAAAAACAGTAAAGGATACAAATTCTATAATAAGAGGTTGCATAAATTGGTTGATTGTATTGACATAAAAGTTGATGAAGGAGTCCCAATAAGAGAGGTGAGCAATATTGAATCAACAACAGAGGATATAGTTGAATTTGAAGATGAACAGGTCCAAGAATCAGAAAAGTAATACACTGAGTCAGATGAAGATACAAACACTCAGGAAGACTCAAATCAACAAACAACATCAAATACTTCCTCTAGAATTACTCAAAAGAATCATCCTACAAGTCAGATAATTGGTGAGAAGACAAAGGTGTACAAACCAGGAGAAGGATAATCAAAGACACCGCGCAATCACACATAGCCCCTCATATCCATGGTGGAACCCAAGAACTTCAATGAAGCCAGTGAAGATGTAAATTGGTTACAATCAATGAACGTGTAACTGGATCATATTGAGAAGAACAATACTTGGGAGCTTGTTTCTAGACCGACATATAAGAATGTAATTGGATCCAAATGGGTGTTTAAGAATAAAATGAATGAACAAGGAAAAATTGTCAGGAATAAAGCCAAATTGGTCTGTAAAGGGTATGCTCAAATAGAAGGACTGGATTTTGATGAAACATTTGCGCCCATAGCAAGATTATAAGCTATTAGAATGTTTATTTCCTATGCTTGTCATAATAATTTTAAAGTCTATCAAATGGATGTCAAGTCATCTTTTCTAAATGGAGATCTAAAAGAAGAAGTCTATATGGAACAACCAGAAGGTGTCCAACTGTCAGATAACCTTGACTTTGTCTACAATATGAATAAATCCTTATATGGGTTGAAACAAGCTCCTCATGCCTGGTACTACAGACTGGATAAGTATATTCAATACAAAGGATTCAAGATAGCAATAGTTGACAACAATCTATATATCAAAATAGAGGGTAATGATTTTCTCATTGTGTTGGTCTATGTAGATGACATCATCTTCGGAAGTAATAATGCTTCACTGGTAAAATGGTTTTCTTCTACCATGCAGTCTAAATTTGAAATGTCTATGATAGGGGAACTGTCATTTTTTCTTAGTCTACAAATTACTCAGAGGTCTGAAGGACTATTTCTTTCTCAGGAGAAATATCTAAGAGAAATATTGAAAAGGTTTCAAATGGAATATTATACTCCTGTGAGCACACCTATGGTCACTGGATGCAAGATAAGAAAGAATGATGACTCACCTAATGTTGATCAGAGTTCATATAGGTCTATGATAGGTAGCCTGTTGTACATCACAATATCTCGTCGAGACATAATGCATGTTGTTGGAATTGTAGGAAGGTATCAGTCTGCACCTAAAAAGAGTCATTTGATAGCCGTCAAAAGAATATTCAAATATTTGAAAGGAACAATGAACTATGGCCTATGGTATCCTAAGAATCAAAATTTTCAATTATCAGTCTATTCAGATGTTGATTGGGATAACTGCATGGATGAAAGGAAAAGATCGAGTGGAGGTGCATTCTTATTAGATGACTCTCTTGTAGCATGATTGAGAAAGAAGCAAGGTTCCATTTCCTTATCGATTATAGAAGATGAATACATTGCAGATGCCACTTGTTGTACCCAAGTATTATGGATGATTCAAACACTTGTAGACTTGGAGGTAAATTATATTGCACTGATCCCAATTCTCTAAGTTGGAGAGATCATAAGATTAGGAGGAAGAGAGAAAGTGGTTGTTGGATCACCAATCCAAAAGACCAGCAATCGTTAGATTCAATGGATTTGCAAGGAGGTTACCCTTCGGGGAATATCACTGTGGAAGAATTGGCAACTTGAAAATTGAATTACACGAAGCCCGAAATCCGAAATGAATGTGGACCATCGGATATGGAGAAATTGAGATGACTGTCGGATTGAATTATTGGAAGAACATGATAAGAAAGGGATGAGATATGAGATCACGATCACTCAAATATCCATTGATCATCAGATTGAATTAATTGAAGGGTAAGTTAAACGAGGATAAAGAGTTGAGAATTTGATTATTCGAATACCCGTCAGTCGTTAGATCAAACGTGATTTTTTGTCAGTTGTTGGATCATTCTAAGAGGAAGGACAGGATAAGCTAGAATAGCTTCATCATAGATATATTGGGCCATTGATCTAAGATCCTGATCCAATGAACATCATTTGTTTCAAGTATAAATATGTGAGGAGGTTACTCTCCGGAAAAAATCTCACTTCAAGACGTTAGTTTGAGATTTGAAATATCCGAAGTCCAGAGACCCAGAGAGACAAAATAATTTCTCGACCATCGGATCAGCTGAAGAAGATCGCAACCATTAGATCATTCTAAATTTGAACAATGGGATAAGTAGGGTAAAGGGCGCGCTAATCTCAGCGGTCGAGAATCAGGGACTTAGATCTGTGGTCGACAGGACATATCAGACCCCCCCACGCTTTCTGCCTTTAATCATGGGGGGGGTCCAAGTTGGTAGTATTTTCCTTATGGGACCCTCAAACGTATCACCTTTATGTTAACTTGGAACCTCCTCGCTTATTACCACTTACCGCCTGACCCTCCCTTTGAGTAAACTACCAAACCACTCATACATACCACCTTTGCGCTCTAACGTCACACTCCACTACCACACTCTGCCTCCACATTCCACTACACTGCCTACATGTCTCACCCACATCAATAGACCACCTCAACAAGGACATGTGGTAGACCACGTCAGGAAGAACACAAGTCATCTAATCTAAAAGATCACTTCGGGTGTATCCTCGACCGTTGATCATAATACAGTGGAAGGATAGTGTAAGTTTGAGAAGTTGAAATTCTGAAGTTCAGAAGGGAAAAGTTTCGAAAACCATCCATATCAATGTTTGATTAAGTCCTAGCCGTCGGATTGTACAATGAAAGTATGAGTGTAAGGGTAAAATATGACCATTGATTTGTTTCCATGAAATAAACCATCCAATCTGATCCTTCTATTTCTGGATCACTGTCAAAATCGTAATATCAACAGTCCCATCTCATTGCAGGGCCAGAACATGCTTGGGTATTAATTTTTCATGAGCGGGCCACAATTGAAACCACATTTTTGGAGAAAGGATGCGTGGAGGCTTGTAGTTAATTGTGGAGTGAAAAGAGGGTTTCCCTCAAATCGCCTATGGACGTATCTGCAATCGCATGGTCACGTGAAATTCATAGCCCAAGTTCATATCGTGAAAAATATCTAGCACTCACTAGACTGAGATCGGGATGCACCTTTTGAATAGGTGATTGGGTCACTGCCAGTGGTCATGTGAAGGAAGGGGCTTAAAAGCCAAAGACGACTGGCTGTAACTGATAGAGAAGACAAATATTTTTGACTGCCATAGAAGCCAAGGAATCTCATGATAACGCCCACTGATAATGGACAAACTCAACATAACCACTAGAGAATTTGAAGAGCTTCAGGGTGATCGCCAGAGGAACTCAAGAGTCTCGAGGTAACTACCAATAGGATGAAGACTCATCATAGAGATAATTGATAGATGGAAAAATGTCGAAGACTGTAATTTCCAGAGAAGCCAAAGAATCTCAGGATAACACCCATTGATGAAGAAACACACTCAGCATGATCGCCAGAGAGAACGAAGAGTTAGGTGTATGATTTGGTAGATAACTTGGCATGATAAATATATGCAGAACAGAGAAGAGATGGTTTCTTCTGTTGAGAGTTATTCATGCAGGTAGAAGCATGATGTGTGTAGCAGCTGAAATGCAAAGAAGAGGCGTAGCGCATAGAATGGAAATAATACACAGATCATAAAGTGCAAAAGAAATACATAGTACGAAAATGTATATTTCAGAGAGGAAGAGAAAAACGAGGCACACAGGTAGAGAAGAGCAGTGTAGAATAACAGTGATGAGATGGGTAAGCCTTTGACAAACATTGTATCACTGTAATAAGTTTCAGTAATAGAGTTTTTATAATCAGGGTGGTAGGAAGGTACTAGGGAGGATTGTTTTCCTCAGAGTTTCAAGTAGGTGCTTGAACACATGGAGTTGTAGCTTCCATCTGGTTGCATCCAGAAAAACCCAGGGTGGCAAGGTGGTGTAAGGAAGAACAATTGTTCTCTATTACACAGGTTGGTGCCTGTGTGACTGGAAGTTGGTGCTTCCATCCAGTTGTTGCTTCCTTCTAGTGGGTGCTAGAGAAACCAGAGAGTTGGTGCTCTCAACAAGTTGTTGCTTGTAAAATAGAGGTTGTAGCCTCAAGAGGAGTTTGAGCTCATAAGAATGATAATGTACAGAAAATAAAGATACTTATCATATCAAGAAGAAGAGTTTTTTCCCTTTATGGGTTTCCTCAGGAAATATCTGTCTCTGTATATTTCATGTGTGTGATTGATGTTGAATATTTTATTGCTTACTTCCTTGCATTATTGTGATTTTTATTGAGTGTTTTGTAAAGAGTTTAAAATGGGCATAATTGTTTAAGCACAGTAACAACTAATTCACCCCCCCTCCTAGTTGTCCAACAATGTTCCACCTTCAAAAGATGATGTTCTCTTCTTCCTCTTGATTAGGGAAGTGACAAAGTGTTGTCCCATGGTCCAAGTTGGTAAAACATGAATGAAACACTTAGGAAAGTGTCATTTTTATTTACGACACTTAACAATGCACTTGTACATAAGTGCATCACTAAACAGAATAGTGATGAAAGTGCGACACTAAGTACAACACTAGGTAGTGCGAAAATTTTGTGTGTAACATATTTCCCCATGAAGTGCAAGTTTAGGAGAGAAGTGGATGGCCGAAATAATTTACAAATGATGATGTGTGCCAAGGAACTAGAGAAGAAGAACCTGTCAAAATATACAATGAATTAGTGAACAATATATATGTATCATTGTTTTTAGATTTCTGTGGTGAGTATTTTCAAAGTTGTTTGCCGGATAATCCACAGTTGGTGTCATTTTTGTCATTGACGTTTCGATTCCGAATCGGGAATCATCATCATGACTAATCGTCAATTTGTAGCTTTCTGATCTCGGTCAATTAATGGTTACTGTGCATGATGTTTTTAAGATTTTAACCTAGGTCGGCTGTCTAAAAACCTAATCTACAGAGTTTTAAACAAAAATTAATTTTTTATATTTTTATATATTTTTTAAACTAAATAATAATATAATAATATATCATAGATTATTACTAAGTTTGTAAAGTTTTTTAATTATATATATGTAAAAAATAAGTTTTTGGTGTTTTTAATTATTTGAATTATATTTATAAACATAAATTAAATCCTCGAGGAGGGAATACCCATGCTCGAAAAAATGACTCAAAGCATGGCCTCCGACCAATAAATTGTGGATCCATGATAGTACTGACTAAAGATATGGTCACCAAACATACAACATGGATCCATATCTCCATGAATCAGAAAATTCATAGCCATGAGAATGATACATAGTGGAGCTACGACATGATATCAACATATCCACAGACCAACATAAAGTGGATCTATGTAATAGCATATATCATTAAATATTTCCACCCTAGCCTGGGAAAGGCATATATAATAGTGTTAGGTCCATGACAGATACCCAGGGTCTTCATATCGTTCCCAAACTGGTACAAATCTAACCATGTGAATAGTTGTCTTGTTGTCGAACATGGTAGAAACCACCTTACTACCCTTCATTGATGTATATCATTAACAAGTGTGAGGGAAATCATCATTGATGTCAATGTTCCCCAAGGTACCTTAGTGCAATCCATAGAATATGAAAAATGAGCTGAAGTTTAACATTCATAGGAATCTTCCGATCAGGGGCCAATGATGGAAGCCCGCTGTCGAAAGTGAAGAAACCTATCAATGAGGCATGCATGCTCCAAGGTACTAAACTGGTTTCTGATTCTAATTCATGGATAATGTGTTGGATTCGATAGGAAATTACTCATCGAATGAGGGCCATGATGTAACCCCCATCATCGACACAAAACATGTACTCGAAATGATGTATAATGGAGCATTATGGATTGACATGAGGGCACAAACTGATGATTCTGCAAAGGTTGGCCAAAATGTTGAGAAAAGTTGACACCTCCCTTGAAAATTGTGGGTGGCACGACAAGTGACTTGGTGGTGTTGACTCATAGAGACATGATCCAGGAGCCAATGTGACTATAAGGTAGATAGAGAGGTAGTGGGGGGGCCCAGAGGGCCCAAAGTGATAATAGTGGAGGCCATTCAATGTAAGGTGGACTAGGTCCACTATATTATTTATTATATCTAACTACCCATTTATTATATCTAACTACCATAGTGGGCCTTATTTAATAATATAGTGGACCTACTCCACCTTACATTGAATGGCTTCCACTATTATCACTATGGGCCCTCTGCCCCCCCCCACTACCTCTCTAGCCACCTTACAGTGACGACAATTATGATACTCTCAACTGAAAATAAAAAGTGTGACAACACATGCAATTGTTAACCTTTTGACGGAAACAAAAAAGTATGATATGACTCTGAGGTGAACAGAATCCAACTATATGGCATAATGTAGATAGATTCCATGTTAAAGGGTGAAAAAGACTTGACCCAATTATTTCAATTTTCCCCCCACCATGCTTGGTGCATACCACTTTGTTTTTTAATGGGCTTGAGGAGGATAATAGATTCTTGGTATAGCTCACCTCCAGTGAGCCCCTCATCATATTTTTAATGAACCTGAAGAGGGAGGGGTTCAGTCCCATATGGTTCCTTCAATGTTTAATTTTATGAGTCCAAATAAGGTAAAATCAATGTTTTTTCATGTTTAGGGAGTTTGAAAATAACTTAAAGGAAACTCCAAGTTGAATTTTTCATAAATTTAGTCTCCCAAGTCCAAAAAAATTGTAAAACAATACAAGAGAGAACTCTTCTAACCAAAAGGGACTAGAGTATTATTTTTTCCTAATTAGTCTTACAAGGAATAAAAAGGATTAAACTACCACTCAAAAGATTCCCTTTAAAATACTTTCAACGAGAATGAAAGGAAACAAGCTCACTTGGCAATCTTTTCATGTTTATGGAGTCTGAAAAGAGCTTAAAGGAGACTCCAAAGAGTTCCTTTTTCATATAGATTTTACAAGTCCAAAAAAGTGATAAAAGAATACTCAGTAACCTATTCTCATGTATTTATGATCATGAGAAAGAAAAAATACTAATCTCAGTAACCTATTCTCATGTATTTACAAGCATACGAAAGAACAAAGACTAGGCTATGTTAGTGTTTCATGGAAACCTGCACAGGAGACCTAGCTAAAGCATACACAAACAAAGCTTATCAAGAAAAGGAAGAGAGATACAATATGAAGATTGAGAATCAATGTATATTATCATCTAATCAATGAGTGAGTGATCTTCACTCATATAGGCAATGACATCCTATAATTAGGAATGCATGCATAATAGTGACGGTCTAAGATTAGAAAGTCTAAAATAGAACTAGTAATTAACTCCCACTGAACTAGTGTGCCGAAAATAGAAATTTCTCCAACACCCCCCCTGAACATTACTATGGAGTAAAAAATGAGTCCCGACTACTAGGACATATTAGGTATTCATGTACAATGAAACTAATGAACACTGAATAAAAGTGAGGAAAGAGGGAAAACCACGTGGGAACAAAACCCCCCCTCAAAAGATAATGTATCAAAAGAAGAAAATGGCAGCTGCTAGGCAACTGTGTTCTTCACTGCAAGACGATCCCACAAAGTTGGAAACTTTTTCTCACTGAAATTCTTCGTGAATATGTAGAAATATTTATGGATCTGATGAATTCTTTTCGAAACCTATCTAGCCTTGTACCTCTTGATCCTATGGACCCATATGCACCTGAAAATATTCCTTTCTGGTGGAAGTGGAACCAAATGCCAAGTTTGATTCTCTAGGAGAGAGTCATGCTCCTCCTGCATGGATTCTTTCCATAATGGATTTCCCATAGCCTTATTGTAGGTTTGTGGATCAGTAGATTGAACCATATAGCAATGCATGGGCATCATAGGTTCTGAAGCTGAAAGCACATGAGAAGGATCCTCATGCTGAGATCGATTCCTCCTCGAATCCAATGTATTCCCTTCAAGGATACATGTTTCCTGAAGTGTGAACTATTCCTTCTTGGGCATCTGATTAAGATTCCACGTTGGCTTCTTATCTGGTTGTACTCCCTACTTATTTCCATGTACATAATATAAGTGTATGTAATCATCTCTGATGTCTAAAATTGATGGAAGCACAAGAGCATATGAATGTTGCACTAGAAGTGCATGAAAATTACTCTCCTTATGTGTAAGTAGAAAATATGAGTCATCGTTAGAAAACTTAGTGAATTTATACAACCTTGACTTGTGATCCACCTCACCAATTGCAATAATGGAATTTCCATGCATGCCAATTAATGAAACTAAATCTGATGTAAATTCAATCTTTTTACCTTTCTGAGTGATCTGATAAACTGAGAGCAGATTCATAGAAAGTTTTGGAACATGTAGAAAATTCTCAAAACTTCCATTTTGGAGTTACACTCTCCCTTCTCCTGCTACTGCTACTGGAATATCATTCCCCGTGTTTAATGGGGGTCTTGAGCATGGAATCAAAGAAGATAAAACTTCCTCTTTAGCTACCATATGATGGGATGCACTAGAATCTATAATCCATGAATCAGATGAGGAATTAATTGCAACCAGAGCATGATGATTACCTTTCTTAGGAGCAGGATATTATTCCTTATGCTTCTTGACTCCCTCTGGAATGAATTTTCCAAGGTTGTTCTGTTGAAGTGTCTATGCCATAAGATCGATTTGTATCTTCATGCATGTGTATTCTTCATGATTTGGTTTATTGCAGTAAGTGCACTGCTTTCCCTTCTTCTTCTTCTTGGAATCTGAAGTGTCTTTGGAACCTGAAGAATCATTGAAGGGTTTGGAATATCCCTCCTTCCCATTCTCTTGGGATCTTTCATGAGGCCCATGTATATGATTTTTGTCTTCTCTTGTGTAAGAGACTCAATGAACTGATCCAATGTAGGCATTTTCCAATATGTTCCAAAAAGATATCTTCCAGAATGAAAATTGGAGACATATACAACTGTTGGCTCTTGGTTATGGAAGTAAGAAAAGAAAAAGGAAGAAAAGGCAAAATGTGAACTACATGGAGGATACAGTGATTTTTATTGGGTCGCAGAGAGAAAAAGAGTAGAAAAGATGAAGCGAAGCTCGAGGAAGCAAGTTGTTGAATGAAGAGATCGAGGATGATAGATCAGCAAGAGAGAAGGATCGTGGATATCTCAGCAAGCGAAAGAAGCCACCATCATATGCTTTGGATCACCACACGAGAAGGAAGGAAAGATAGGTTGGCAAAGCCCTGAAAACGCGGGTCAAGATGACATAGGGATTTAGACACCTAGGATTTTGGTATCTAGGGTTTTGACACCTAGGTTTCGGCCTAATGATGTCGATGGGATATTATAAATGTATAAATAAGAACCTATATGAGGGAAGAGGGTTCATTCAGGTTCGAGTGGTTGGATCTAGTTGTATTGTTTGATATAAATAAAAATTGTTGAGAGAGAGAGAAATGATGAGTGAAGAGCCTTCTGGTATTGTAAGATATTTAGCTGGGTGCGAAGATCAAACCCTGCAGCTGGGTGCCCAGGGAGGAGAGAGATAGAGAGAATATTTGTTGGCTAAGAGCGTAGATCATAACTGTATGCTTTCATATTAATATATCATAAATCACAGTTTTGTGGACATAGCCCTAGAGAGAGGGAGAACCACATATATATGTCTTGCATGTGTGATTGATGTTGTGTTATTTTCCCTTGATATATTGTTATTGCATTGTTGTGGTAGATCTAATAGATGCATGGAATAGATCTAAGATGATAAGTGATATATGCATGATGTATTGTTCTAGTATTGGATCCACTTGATATTCCCTTTGGTTGTAGACATTTTTGTCCTGCAACCCCCCCATATCTACTTCAGGTGAGAATGCATCTGCTTCATAGGTGTAGCCGAAAGGGCCATTAGTTAGGGCTTGTTGGTGCACTCTTGGAGCTGAACCCTGGGTCTTACCCTGTGCCAAAAAATGGTTCTGTTGTTGGGAAATGAATCTTTTTGAGGGAATGTCAAGGTGGTTCCCATCAAAGACAGAGATTCAAAAGTGGATAGAGGATCAAGAAAAGGACTTCACTAAAGCCCAGAATAAAAACCCTAATTTGAATATAGAAGATTGGTTAGGAAGATATATCTTTACCGATAAACACAAGATATTCTTTGGAGGAATCCATTAGGAGCTATATGAGTGGTTAGCTAGGTTAGTAGGTACCCAGTTTGAGATCAGACCTAGACCTCCTATAGTTTGGACGTCGACGTTGATCAAGAAGGTCAAGAGAATTGATAACGCAATATCACGAGCAGTAGATCACTGGTTCGTTAACACCATTGGAGGGTACATCATCGAGTTTGTTATTGATAGAGTAAAGTCATATAGCCAAGCTGAGAGATATTTCTTCAAGGGGTCCAGAGGGAAATTTTTACACTTTTTGAAGTAGAGAATCAAGATGTTATTGCATGAAAAGAACATCTTGAAGATACAATAAATTGGTCAGATTTGAAAAATCTAATGTTCAGGAATTCAGATAGTGACACCAACACAGAGGTTGGACATACACGCAGTGGAAAATCATTTAGATAAGTTCATATTGCGAACCTGTTCAAGAAAATATATGGGGATGAGGGTTTCTATAGTGTCAAGAAGAGGCAGACCTGATAGACGAGGAGAATTCAGAACCTGCTGGGATAGAGGAAGGGAAAGCTGAAGAGCTTCGTCAGGATGAGCCAGATACTTCAGAAACTGCACAAACCTTTGAATTAAGTACTATTGTCCCTCCTATTGATTCAACAAAACTAAGAAATCAGAATAGTCAGAGTCCTCAGAGTACTATTACTAGTAGTTCAACATATACTCAAACAAGAAACCTAGGCAGCTCTATGGTAGATGAGATGAGACTCTTTATTTTTAGGGGAGATGGGTCTGAAGGCCCTGATCAACACTGGTTCCTATGTGAAGCTGTTTGGAATATTAAGATTTTCACCGACAAGGATGTTAAAAGAACCTAGTTTAGTACTACCCTTCGAGATCCTGCACTAAGTTGGTACATGAAGCTTGACCAAGGACTTGCGTAGCCTAAGCCGCTGAATTAGATCAAGAATGCATTGATTGTAGAGTTCAAGAAACCCAAATCAGAGTCACAATGTATTACAAAGTTGAAAGAGATCAAGCAGAAGGTAGCCGAACCTGTTTGGGAATTTGATCAGAGATTCAAGACTTTAACAGGTCGATTGACTTTTCAGATCCCAGATGAACAGAACAAAGAATGGTTCATCACTACTCTCTTACCACGCATTAGAGTTCCTCTGATGAAGTAGAAGATTTATTCGCAATATGAGCACTGGATATCGCCATGAAGCTAGAATTATCCCCTATGGGAGAATCCAGTTCAGGTATGAGCCAAATCTTGAGTCAGCTAACTAGTTTGTCTCTCCAGGTCGACGATATGAAAAAGGATAAGGGAAAAGATAAACGAGAAGGCATATGGTGTGTCAGGTGTAGATAAGAAGGCCATGACAAGGAACACTATCACCTATTCAATGAATACTTGGCTTTTGGATCTCTGATCCCTTTGAAGCAAGTCACCTTACCCTGGTGCGAGGTATGTTGAAATAGACACCCCCCTAGTGAGTGATATTACATGCAAAAGTACGTTCAGAATCCTACAAACTTGTATTGCACGTTCTGTAATTTTGTGGGACATGATGATAGAAATTATAGGGCTTAAAATCTCATGCATGAAATTTTAAGAGATATATACAAAATTCATGGTGAAGTACAACAAGAAGGAAACACTACATAGTACAACTCCCCTAGGAGAGGAAATTTCAATCCTCACGGTGGATTCATAGGAGGAGGAGGAGGAGGAGGTATGGGTCGAGGCCGAGGAAAGATAATTTGTTATAACTATGCACAACTAGGACACCTAGCAAGGGACTATCAGAACCCTTGTACCACTTGCAACTACTGCAACTCCTTTGAGCATGTTATCGAGGAATGCCCATCATTGATGGTTAAGCTTCAGGAAAGACGAGGACCTCAACATAACCCACAAATGAAATTGATATATGTTGAACCTTGCAAAGAAGATCCCAGAGTCATTGTTATCACTAGAGGAGGCTCTTTTATAGGAGAAGACATACTAATCCAAGGAAAGACTACAGAAGACTCAAGAATCAGAAAATCTACAGAGAATACACAAATGTTTGATGCAAAGAAAGAAAGACAAATGTTTGAGGAGGAAAGAAAATAATTCAGAGGAGACCAGGGTTCCTCATCGAAGACAAGACCAGAAGTGAGAGAATATGCCTCTAGAATTTGATCAATCTGCTTCGCCAAAAGAAGGAAAAGAGGTAAGCAAGCTCATGGAATTTATATATACTTGTATTAAGTTGATTCAGGATGAAAGCGCTATACAAGAAATACAAACTTTAATTAGACCATATGAGCTAGGAAAGACTGACCCCTTACGGAATAGGGAAGTACACCAAATCTCTAAAAAGAGAAGGACAAATAAGGAATTACACTTGAATGCTCAAATAGGAGAATATGATATAGACTATGTGGTCCTCAACTTAGGATCGGAGGTCAATGTCATGACGAAGCAAACTTGGGCACTGATGGGAAAACCCAAGTTGATCTATCCCCCTATCAGGCTCAGGATGTCTAATCAACAAGCTGTCAGCCCCTTTGGCAGATTAGAACATGTCCCTATTGACATTGATGGAGTAAGAACGTTTGCATATTTTGAGTTAATTGATATAGTTGATGATAGTTGTACTTACCCTACACTATTAGGAATTGATTGGGATTTCAATAACTCCAATGTGGTTGATTTAAATAAGAGACGTATGACTTTTGAAAGAGATGGCCTTAGGGTCATTTCACCTTTAGATCCAGATGAAGGTCAGTGATACACATAGCCCATCAGAGAATAAGACCATGCATATGAACTGGAAAACATATACAAATTAACAACCAGACAATAGGATTACATTAATCCTACAGCCAATGGAAACTTAAGCTGGCGAAGTGACAGTGCATATTCATCAGACTCAGAAGAAGAAATGGAGAACTAGTAGAATAAGATGTACAAAGTATCTACAAGAAGATGTGCTAGATTAACTAGAGAAGTTCAATGGATCGACACAAAAGTAAGTAACTTACCCACCTTTGATGGTCTAAATCCTTTAGAAACATTCTTGTCGGACTTTGAAGAAAGTGTACCAATGCAACAAATATTGTTGGTGATGGATGAGGCCCTGAAAGAAACCCCAACAAGTTGGTGGGGGACACACAAAAACAACATTGCAGACTGGGTACAATGTTGTACCTTGATGAAAACGCAGTTCTCAACACAAGAAGAAGCCTACGAAGTTCGATACATGGGTCGAAGCTGCCCAAAGGACCATGTGCGAAGCTGTGAGAAATCCTAGAGCAACGTTCCTCAAGAACAGTGGGTACAAAAATTCATCAGCACACTGGACATGACACCTATCAACTGGTACCTTCAAGCAGAGTTGTGCCTCATCACTACATATTGGAAAGGTATGACTCATAATTTCATAACCACCTTCTTATTTGAAAGTCAATATCCCTCAGTAGATCAAGTATTACAGATTGTGAGATAGAAAGTATTCAAGGAGGCATCTAGTCTTCCTTTGGAACAAGAAGAGGATGAATGGAATGTGCCTCGACATAAACTGCAAGGCTATTACAACATCAATGTTGATGATGATGATGATCCAAGAAAGGTGAACATTGTATAAATATAAGGCCAAAGAGATGTGGAAGGACCAGGAGTTGAGTTACCATTCATTGGAAATCCAATCAAGATTAAGAAGGTCAATATTGGAACAAAACAGACCCCGAAGCTTGATAATTTTGGAGATTATTGGGATGTTGCTACCATTGAAAAGATCATAGAACTACTGCACGAATATCATGACTTGTTTCCAACCAAGTTCACTGATATGAAGGGCATTAAAGGGCCTATGGGATAAATGAGGATTCCTTTAAATCCAGATGCAAGACTAGTCAAACAAAGGCCTTACATATTGAACCCTAAATATAAGGAGAAAGTGAAGATTGAGCTCGAAATAATGCTAGAAGCGGGGATTATAGAACCTGTCGAAGAGTCAGAATGGATTATCCCTATGGTGGTGCAAGACAATAAGACAGAAGAGATCATGATATGCGTAGATCTCAAGAAGTTGAATGATTCTTGTTTGCATGACCCCTTCCCTACATCATTCATTGACGAAGTGTTAGATATTGTGGGAGGCTAGGAAGTATGTTCTTTTACAGATGGATTTCCAGGATACCATCAGATCCGGATTGCCAAGGAAGATCATCATAAGACCACATTTGTAACAAAATGGGGATCCTACCAATATATAGTGATTCCATTTGGATTGAAGAATTCCCCAGCCATCTTTTCCAGGGTGGTGGTCGAAGCATTCAAGTAGTTCTTGCATAAATTTCTAGAAGCATATTTTGATGATTGGATTGTTTTTAGTTTATTAAATAATCATATTTAATGTCTAACGCTAATGTTAGAAAAATGCAGGCAGTGTCAAATTTTCTTAAACCTGAAGAAGTGCATCTTCTTCTCACTATTTGGAGTGTTTTTAGGCCATATTATATGCAAGCAAGGATTGTTGGTTGACCCATATAATATTTCCATTATAGTTGATCTACCCCCTCCTACTTCAATCAAACAGTTGTGCACTACGCTAGGACACATAGGATACTATAGGAAGTTCAATAAGGAATATGCCCAGATTACAATGCCCATGGAGAAGCTTTTGAATAAATATTGTCAGTTCAGTTGGACAGAAGAGTGCCAGCAGAGATTCGACACACTGAAACAAAAAATGGTTACTATGCCTATTCTGGTATTTCAAGATTGGAGCAAGGAATTTCACGTTCATGTCGATGCATCTTCCATTGCCTTAGGAGAAGTGTTAGCACAACCTTGTGAAGGAGATATTGATCATCCATTAGATTTTTCTAGCAGGAAGCCATCAACTACAAAGATCAACTACACCACTACTGAGCGAGAAGAGTTAGCCATCGTGGCTAAGCAATGGTTTTCAGCACAAGTAGGAAGCTACAAAGTGAGGTACATAGGTCAAAGTTTCCCAAAGGACCATGCAAGAAGTTGCGAAGAGGCYTGGAGTGACATTCCTCTAGAAAAATGGGTACATAGATTCATTAACACGTTGGACATGACCCCTATTAACTGTTACCTTCAAGCGGAGCTGCRCCTTATCACTGCAGATTGGGAAGGTATGCTTCAGAATTTTGTAACCACCTTTTTGTTTGAAAGTGAATTTTATTTAGTAGATCAAGAATTAAATATTGTGAGGCAGAAAGTATTTAAGGAGGCATCTAGCGTCCCTTTGGAGCAATAAGAGGACGAATGGACTACGCCATTCCAGAAATTACAAGGATGTTACAACATTAATGTTGATGAAGATGATGATCTGAGGAAGGTAAACATTGCTGAGACAGAAGGCCACGGGGATGTGAAAGGACTAGGAGTTGAACCTCCATTCATTGGAAAACTGATCAAGATAAAGAAAGTCAATATTGGGACAGAGGAGACACCAAATCTTGCCAATGTCGGAGATTACTGGGATACTGTTACCATTGACAAATTTACATAATTACTGCACGAGTATCAGGAGTTGTTCCCAACCAAGTTCGCTGATATGAAGGGTATCAAAGGACCTATGAGAGAGATCAGAATACCTTTGAAACCATATGTGAGGCCAGTCAAGAAAATACCCTACATATTGAACCCAAAATATAAGGAAAAAGTGAAGATTGAGCTGACAGAATGCTGGAAGCAGGGATTATTGAACCTGTCGAAGAGTTAGAGTGGATCATCCCTATGGTAGTACAAGACAAGAATACATGCAAGATCATAATATGTGTGGACCTCGGAAATCTGAATGATGCTTGTTTTCATGACCTCTTCCCTACACCATTCACCAATGAAGTATTAGACAATGTGGGAGGCCAGGAGGTATATTATTTTACAGATGGGTTTACAGGATATCATCAGATCCAGATTTCCAAAGAGGACCACCACAAGGCCACATTTTCCATAGAATGAGGATCCTACCAATGCACAGTGATGCCATTTGGACTGAAGAATTACCCAACCATCTTTTCTAGGGTGGTTGTCGAAGCGTTCAAATAATTTTTGCATAAGTTCTTAGAAGCCTATTTTGATGACTAGACTATTTTTAGTTTGCTGAAAAACCATATTGAATGTCTAAGGCTAATGTTGGATAAATGCAGGCAATGTCAAATTGCTTTGAATTTGAAAAAGTGCATCTTCTTCTCACCATTTGGAGTATTATTAGGTCATATTGTATGCAAGAAAGTATTGTTGGTGGACCCATCCAAAATTGCAATTATAGTTGATTTTCCACCTCCTACCTCAGTCAAACAACTGTGCACTGTGCTAGGACATACTGTCTATTACAGAAAATTTATCAAAGGATATTCTCAAATTACTTCATCGATGGAGAAGTTATTAAAGAAAGACTGTCAGTTTGGTTGGACAGAAGAATTCCAGCAGAGCTTCGACACACTGAAACAAAATATGGTGACTGTGCCTATTCTGGTCTTTCCAGATTGGAGCAAGGAATTTCATGTGCATGTTGATGTGTCTTCCATTTCATTAGGAGTAGTACTAGCACAACCTGGAGAAGGGGACATTGATCATCCATTAGCATTTTCCAGTAAAAATCTATCCACAACTAAAATTAATTACACCACTACAGAGAGAGAAGGATTAGCCATGGTGTATGCATTACAGAAATTCCGCCACTACTTGTTGGGAGGACACTTTAAAATGTTTACTGATCACTCTGCGCTGAAGTACCTGGTCAACAAGCCAGTGTTGGGGGGGATAATATGCATATGTCTTCTCCTATTTCAAGAATATGATTTTGAGATCATAGTTAAGCCAGGAAGAATGAACAAGGGACCTGACCACCTGTCGAGGTTGGAACATGGAGAAGAACCCACCAGTCTGGAGGATACACTACTGGATGCACAGTTTCTTTCCATTAGAAATATGGATGACCACTTCACAGACATAGTCCAATTCATATCAATAGGAATGGCTCCAATTGAGTATACAATTTCCTAGAAGAAACAACTAGTGGTGCGCACTGCAGACTTTTCACTGATATCTAGTCATCTATATAAGATGGGACCTGATGAGATACTAAGAAGATGTGTGATGGAAGCAGAGCACCCACTGATCCTTTTAGAATATCATGAAGGCATTGCAGGATGACATTACTCAGGAAAAGAAACTACGTAGAAGGTTCTACGAGCTGGCCTTTGGTGGCCTACTTTACACAGAGATTCTAAAGAGTATACCAGAGCCTGTGATGTATGCCAGAGAGTTGGAAAACCATCCAGAAGAGATGAAATGCCACTAGCACCAAAGATGAACCTACAAACATTTGAAAAGTGGGCCATTGACTTCGTGGGACCTATAAACCCACCAGGGAAGCGCACAGGAGAAAGGTATATTATCACTATGACAGAATACCTGACTAGATGGGCCGAAGAAAGAGCAGTCAAGGACTGTAGTGCAACTACAGTTGCGCATTTTGTATTTGATGAAATAATAACCATGTTTGGATTCCCTAAGACCCTTATGAGCGATCAAGGCACTCATTTCATCAACAAGACAGTTGAAGCCCTGACTGAAAAATTTGCAATCCACCATCATAAGAGTACACTTTACCACCCACAAGCAAACGAAACGGTTGAAGCATTCAACAAAATCTTGGAGACAACATTGACAAAGATTTACAGTATGAACATGGATGACTGGGATTTAAGAATACCAACATTACTCTGGGCTTATAGAACCACTTGCAAGAAATTAACAACACAGACCCCTTTCAAGTTGGTTTATGATCTTGAAGTTGTTGTCTCGATGGAGTACTTGGTACCAATCTTAAGAATTGTTTCATTTACAGACATGGATGATACTAGCATTTTTCATGAGAGGCTTGCCTAGCTAGTTGAACTAGAAGAAGACAGATTTATTACAGTATTCCATTAGCAGGTAAAGAATGGAAGAGAGAAGTCCTATCATGACAGACACATCAAGAAGAAGGTGTTTAAGCAAAGTGATTTAGTACTGGTGTATAACAGTAAATTCATAAAACATCCAGGGAATTTCAGAACACATTGGATCATACCATATGAGATTGCCTATGTTACAGAAGGAGGAGATGGGCAACTGAAGACATTGAAGGGAGAATGGAAAGAGGGATTAGTAAATGGGAATCGGCTGAAGTTATACTATGACAACCAGCTACCTCTCAACTCTCAGTAAAATCAAGGAGAAAAGGATCTAGGTACCAGGTGCAATTGAAACTGGGTACCAGACACAGAAAAGACAGTCTGCACAAGGAAGGGAAGGAGACATGGAGCATAAAGAAAAGGTTGAACTCCGTATTCCAAAGTCGAAGTGACATGGAAGGATCAAAACTGAAGTGCCTCGGGATGAGTCATAGGTGAGTATTGGGGGCCTGTTGGCCCTTGGTTATGGAAGGAAGTGAAGATTAAGGAAGAAAAGGTAAAATGAGAACTACGCAAGAAACACAGTGACTGTCACTGGGTCGAAGTAAGCAAAAGAGAAGAAAAGCTGGAGCAAAGTACATAAAAGCAAGCCGTTGGATGAGGAGATCAGGGATGAGAGATCAATAAGAGAAAAGAATCGTGGACAACTCAACAAGCATAGAAATCCACCATTGGATGCTTTGGAGCACCGTGTGATGAGGAAGGAAAGATAGACTAGCGAAGCCCAGAAAACACGGGTCAAGTTGACCTAAGGTTTTAGACACCTAGGGTTTTGGGTAATTAGAGTTTTGACACCTAGGTTTCGACCTAAGGCTGTCGGTGAGGGAATGAAATGTATAAATAGAGGTCAAGAGGACCTAGGTCAGGATAGTAGTAGCATTGGGTATTGTTATTGATTGTATTTGATTGAGATATTATTGTACTGTGAGAGAGATAAGTGATGAGAGTGAGAGCCTTCTAGTATTGTAAGATCTTCAGTTGGGTGCGAAGATAAGATCCTCCAGCTGGGTGCGCAGGAAGAGGAGAGAAAGAGAGAATAAGAGAGAGGATCTGTTGGCCAGAGTGCAGATCATAATTGTAATATTTATCTTAATATATCATAAGCACGGTTCTGTGGACATAGCCCTAGAGAGAGGGTGAACCACATACATTTTGTGTTGTATGTGTGATTGATGCCTGGATTCCTATCATTGTTATTGTTGATACTGAGAGGGGGGTGAATCAGTATCAAGTACAATTTAAAACCTTTTTCAACTTATACTTAAACGATTCAACTATATCCAATGAGCAATGAACAATAGTATAAGAGTTACACCAATACACCATAATACACCATGTATAATATATGAGAAATAATCAATAGTTATTGTTCAACGGAAATAATGACTTCCAAAGGTAGCTACAACTTCCAAATGTAAAGGGAGGGATAAGCCTCCAAGAGGAAGATTCAATCCTCCAATATTAAGAGAGAGTTGAACTCTCCATCCTTTCCCCTTCCTTCCACCCAAGAATATATGAGAGATAATAAAACTTTACATTAAATCATCACCATCAACCAATCATTACATAGAACATGATAATGCTTCCTGAGAATTCTTCAATTTTTTCAATTATTCAATTCTTGGAGTACTCTAATTCTGTAGATAATATTACTCAATGTATTATCTGAAACTCCTCCAATTTTCACTCCTTGAATCCTCCCCAAAAAGAGGTTATAGAAAGAATGGCAAACTTTATTCAATTCTGGTCTATTCAGAAGACCCAACTTGTACAACATGCCCCACGCTCAATATTTAACATTCAATTTTGAAACTTGCACACAAGAAACTACATTCCGTACTATTTCCAATGGAAGTGGTCCCACTTAATTTGGATTTTTTATTAAGAATTTATGATTGTTTTACCCGGAACACTTGTTTATTGACTAGCTTCAGGACTGGTCACAAATCCTGTCTTCCACAGAGTGTATCTCCATAATTATAGAGAACCAAGAGCTGAAATTTTTACCAAAGGTACCTTGATATGTCTTCTCAATACCATAGCAATTTCATCATCTGAATCATTCTAGAAAAAAATTTATAGCAAAAATGGTAACATGACCTGAAAAATAACATACCTTAGAACACATCACCAAAAGACTTCATCCTCCCTTGAAATCCGGCCTTCTTTTACTTCTTATTTCCTCTGAAATTAGACTCGTATCAAAATGAATGTATAATGATGTTTATTTATATCATTTATGTCACTTCATTTTAACATTAGGTCCGACCTAAAACTTTCTTATTTTGTAATTCTTTTCTTTAATTATCTTCAGGGCGTACATGTACTTCCTTCTTCAATTCACTTTGTCATCTTCAAAAATTCATTTCTCCTCAACCATGAGGATCCACATGAAATGCCACATACCACCGGAAATAAC